>JADLZK010012544.1:0-81640 GCA_015847255.1 Hyparrhenia diplandra | reverse complement strand
TAAGAGAGAGTGATTGTCTCTATTCCTCCAAACCCCTAGAAGGGTGGGCAATATAGTTGCCATATGGGCCACATGGGCCTAGCCTCATGGGCCTACACATATACACTAACACTCCCCCGCTAGCCCGAACTTCCTACGCAGCGGAGATCAAGACTGACATGGAAAGAAATCAACACACACAGTTCCCCCGCAGTCACAACTAGCCAATCGGGCGACGCTGAGGCCGGATCGAACTCGGAGAAGGTCGATGAGGGCAGACCCTTGGTGAAGATGTCGGCCGAACCGGGAGGTGGTCGGTACATGGAGCACCCGAACAGGCGCCGATGGCAACCAAGTCACGGACAAAGTGCAAGTCGATCTCCACATGCTTCGATCCGGCCCGATGTCAACGGGGGTTGGTGGAGAGGTAGACGGCGCCGACATTGTCACAAGAGACAAGTGTGGTCTTTGTCGTGGCCGCGGAAGCTCGCCCAAGAGCCGACGGCCGGGGAGGCCTCCGCCACACCGTTAGCAACAGCCCGGTACTCCGCCTCGACCGGAGCGGAGACAACCGGCCGCCGCTTGACGACCAGAGACGAGGTTGCCGCCAAGGAAGACGGCATACCCGAGGTAGAGCGGCGAAGTGTCCGGACACCCCGCCCGATCCAGCGTCGATGTAGGCGCGAGCTTCGGTGGAGGGAGACCGGTGGATCATCAAAGCCGAGTCAACGAAGTACCCGGACATAGCGGAGAAGACGCTTCATCGCAAAGAAGATGTGGTGCCCGGGATCATGCATATGAAGACAGACTGCCGAATCACGTCACGCAATGTCCGGCCCGGGTGAAGGTGAGGTAATCAGAATGCACCCGGCCAAACTCCGGAAGGAAGTAGGATCTCGCTACATGGTCGCCGTCATCGCCAGAGAGCTTCGCCGAGTATCAACCGGAGTAGCACATGGTCGACAAGTGGTCATCCCAGCCCGCCGAGGATATCCGTAGAGCATACCGCCGCCGGGTGCGGGAACAACCCCGGGCCGAGGCTCCACGTGACCCCCGTGAAGTGGTGAAGGGACCAAGATCCTTCATAGCAAACTCCCCGCCGCAGGGCCGATATGACACGCCAAGAAGGCGCGGGTGGAGGTCGTGAGGACAATGTCATCAACATATAGTAGCGGTAAGCGCCTCAGCCCATGGCGATAGACGAAAAGAGAAGTGTCGACTTGGCCTCTCGGAACCCCAAAGTGAGAAGGAAGGTGGCAAACCGGGGTTACCAAGCACGGGAGCCCGCTTCGCACCATATAGTGACTTGTTGAGCCGGGCAAACCGGATCGGGCCGACCGGATCGACAAACCCTCTTTGGGCCGATCGTAGCAGAACCGTCTCGCACAAGGTGCCATGGAGGAATGCATTCTGACATCGAGCCGATGCAATCGCCAAGAGCGAGAGAGAGCAAGTGAGAGAATCAGGCGCACTCAGAAAGGTGCTTGACCACCGGACCGAAAGTCTCATCATAATCAACCCCGGCGTTGGGTGAAGCCTCGAGGGACCCAAAGCCTTGTATCGCCCGTGATCGCCGTCGGCCCGACGCTTGTGCGTCCATATCCACTTGCTCGTGACCACATTGCCACGGGACGCGGCACAAGGTCCCACGCCCGGTTGGCAAGAAGGGCCTCATGCTCCTCTTCCATCGCGCCGCCGCCCGGTTAGGATCCGCCAATGCGGCGCGGACGGAGGAAGGAATCGGAGATACCGGCGGATCGCTCTCGGTGGCGAGAGGGGCCCGCGAACGGAGAACCCCCGCCGCATGGCGAGTCACCATCGGGTGAGTGTGACGGGGTCTCGGCGGAAAGGATCTCAAGGGTGGTAGATCCGCCCGGGTAACCACGGACTGACGTGGTGGAGGAGGTGGGGCGGCGGTGGAGGGGCCGGGCAGTGTTCGAGGCACCGGCCGGGCCCGCATCTAACGCACTGTCGGGCCGGTCGGCGCGAGGGGCGCCCAAAGGGGCTCGGGGAAGAACTCCGTGGCGAACGGGGGCGCCTTGGCGAAGGGGCCGCTGGCCGCGGGGAAACTCAGCGCGGGGCCGCGTGTGGGCGGCGCGGGGACGCAGCGGGGCCACCCCGAGACGGCGCCGGCCGAGGCGCCCGGGGCAGCGGCGCTAACGAGGCCCGGGAGCGTGGCGACGGGAGCGCGGCGCTGGCGCCCGGGCGGCGCCGGGACGAGCGCGGGGCGTGGCGTGGCGCGGCGCGCCGGCCGGGAGCGGCGAAATCGGTGGAGAAAGGCCGTAACGAACCGGTGGTCGAATGTACCGGTCGAAACATGGACTCCAACTCGTGATCGGGGAAGGCGTGGAAGAAGTGGGAGAGCGGAACCGACTCGTCAAGACGACGTCTCGAGATAAGCACTCGGGCGAGAAGTGAGGTCGTAGCAACGGTGCCTTTATGATGAGGGGAGTAGCCAAGAAACACACACCAGAAATCGAGCGGGCGCCAACTTATGAGGAGTAGTGGCGGCGAGGTTAGGGTAACAAGCACAAACCGAAGACACGGAGGTGGTCGAAGCGAGGAGGTGTACCGAAGAGGGCGTGGTGTGGGTGGGAGCAGGGAGAGGCCGTGGAAGGAAGCCGGTGGAGCGTAGGTGGCGGTGTAGGCTCTCCCGTGCCCCGCGCGAGAGGCCCGAAGAAGGAGAGTGCGCATGACATCGCTCGCGGGTGCGAATCATCCGCCGCCCTTGCCGCTCGGGAAGAAGTGTACCGGGCAAGACATTCGAGTCGAACATCATGAGCGAAAAGAAGGAGCGGAGGTGTTGTTATCGACCACGCTTGTCACACACCGACGGCCTTGATGGTGAGGCCGAACCGAGTGGACACCCGTGCAAAGAAGTGGAGGAGGGTGGAAAAGGTCTCGGACTTGGCGCGTAAAGGGAAAGTCCAAGAGTAGTGAGAGAAATCATCGAGTAGGACCAGATAGTACTTATAGCCGGAAATGCTAGGAATGGTGAGAAGTCCACGGATCACAAAGGAACAAGAGCAAAGGCATGCGCCGCACGCCGAAGAAGAAGAAGGAAAAGGAAGGCGCACATGGCGACCCAACCGGCATGCATGGCGTAGATGCTCATCGGCCCGAGTGCAAGGGAAGGTGGGCACTACGACTAAGCCGAGCCAAAGCGTCGCGCCGGGACCGAAAGCCGGGCGGTGCCGTAGAGGAAGAGGGAGTAGTGGCAAGGGCGGTGGCGGAAGGCGGTAGAGCCGGGAGCCGAAGGCGAAGGGAGTAAAGGGGTCCGAGCTATCACGGCGGAGGAGGGCCGCCCGTGAGGCGGAATCCTTCACCGTGAGGCCGGTAGAGTCGAACTCAACCGAACAAGAGTTGTCGGCAAGAAAAACGGGCGGATGGAAAGAAGGTTATGGACGATCCGAGGAGAAACAAGGACATCGAAGATGAAAAAGACCGAGGCGTAACCCACGGAGGTGACAGAAGACAAGACCCATTCCCAACCATGATCGAAGAGGGACAGAAGGGTGAGGAGGGCGAAGAGAAGAGAGGATGCCGCATGATGGGGGTAGTGTGGAAGGAAGCCCCCGAGTCGGCGATCCACTCGGGGTGCAGACGGGTGGTGCAGCCCCATGGTTCAAGGATTGCGCCACATCGCCGGATGCCACCCCCGACCAGACGGAGTCGGACTGGGCGGAGCGGGGGAAGGCCGAGAGGAAGAAGTGGCGCCGCGTGCTCGGCCGAAGACGAGCGAGGGGCGGCCGGACCGAGCATGAATCGCTTCGCTCCAGCCCACCGGGCGAGCAAGAGCGCGTCGGCGAAAGGCGCCAAGGCGCTCCCAAGTGAGGGGCCGCAAGACGGACACGGCCCCGGGCCTTGGAAGCCTTGAGCTACGCCAGGAGAGCACGTGCAAGGTCCGCCGTCCGACCATCGAGCATCGTCGGGCGACGGTCTTGCCGCTGGCGACGGCCGCCGCGGAGGTGCGTCCCCGGAGCGGCATGCCGAGGCCACTGGACCAAGGGAAGAAGGTGGGCGGGCGCCGGCAGCCGGACGAGGAACGACGGGAGGAAGGGCTGCGGCCGCCCCACCGAGGGCCGCAGACCCTGACGTCAACCCTACTCAAGGCCCGCGCCGGCTGCTCACCAGGACCGGGGCAAGATGGCCGGCAGCCGGCGGGCGGCGGCGCCGGCGTGACGCCTGGCTTTCGGCAGGGTCGGCACCATCGCCCGCACTGCAGGACGAGGAGGAGGGGGCGGTGGTGCCCGGCCGCGAATAGGGCCGTGGCGGCGCCGGTGGGTGCTCGCGTCGCCGAGGCGGTTCGCCGCCCGCGCCGCCGCCCCCGCGGCGAAGCGCCCGCACGTGGAGGCCCTACACCACGCGGCTCGTCGCCGATGGGCGGGCGGGGGAAGTGTCGGGTCGGCATGGGGGAGCCGCCGCGTCCCGCATCGGACCCGGAGCCGCCGCGTCCGCGCGGGACTCGGGAGCCGTCCGCGTCCGCGACTCTGGAGCTGCACGCGTCGCGAGCGGAGACGGGCGCGACGCCGCGAGCGGACGGGGACCGCGGGCCGTGGGCCGTGAGCGTAGAGAGGAGAGAGGGGAAAGGAGAAGGGAGAGAAGAGGGGCGGCTCGGCCGGATGGGGTGGCGCCGGCCGGCCGGACATGGTGGTGCCCGGCGGCTGGGGAGGAAGGGAGGGAGGAAATTTGCTAGCTTGATACCATGTAAGAGAGAGCGATTGTCTCTATTCCCTCCAAACCCTAGAAGGGTGGGCAGTATAGTTGCAGACATGGGCCACATGGGCCTAGCCTCATGGGCCTACACATATACACTAACATAGATACTAGTAGATTCTAATATACACGATGCTCTATTTTTTCTTGCAGGAGACTATGGAGGGACTACACCAAAAGTAGTACACTAAAAGAATGTGAGCACAAGATGGAACCTGCGATTCGTCAGACATAAGCTAGCAGCTACTGGTGTGAATTTCGATGCAAAATGGAAGTTGAGTTAGGAATTACAGTAGCCCTAGAAAGGCCCATTTGAAAGTGAAGAGACACCACATAGGAAGTTTTGGTGGTGAATTCAACAAGCATTCAGCCATATGAAATAAAAATGCTTTTTTTCATACAATAACAAGTATTGGCTCAATAAATGAAACACACGCAAAACACTGGATGGATGAAAATCCTTTAAAAAAATAAATGAGCCAGATGGATCAAATATCTTAACAGAATTTAGTAGTTAGTTGCGATGAAGCAATATGGTGAACCAAGCACAAAATGGAATCAAGCTAGCAAGCCTAACAGCTGCGAATTAACCGCTGAAGTTGGACAAAGCAAGATATATGAACTTGATAAGCACAAAATCGAGTCGTTAAGCTTAAGGAAGACTCGTATAGTTCCTTGAGGCTAGTAACAGAGGCAAGCCAACCGCACATGAAGGTCAATTGCGTGCTTTGCAGACGTTGTCAAGAAAGCCTACAATTAAGCAAGCATAAACAGAGAACCATTTCCTATTTTGAGATGGTGAATAATAAGCATCCCCCACAATACAGGAATTGCCATAACCAGCTGCTAGTAAGCTGAAGAACCGACTGGCCCCTAATCACTCTGCTTGGGAGTTGCGGCTGCCTTTTTTTTTTTCAATCTTTGCATCAATCAAATCCTCAATCCACTAGAGCCAAAAATCTCGGCATACTCTAGTTATTATAACAATAAATGAATAATAAAACTAATATAATACAGCAAGGTGGATTCGGCTTCTTGTTAGCACCACCGTCGTCGACGACGACGGGTCCTAGACAAATCACAACCCAGAGAGAAAGAAATTGCAAGGCAAAAGATAGATCATTGGTATTACCAGGTAAAGGCAGGTGAGCGTCTGGCGGCCGGACGTGGCGGCGGCCGCTGTGAGCGGCGGGCGGCGGCGCGTGCAGGCGCGCAGACCAAGAAGAGCGGTCAAGGGAAAGGAGGGAGGAAGTCAAGGGAGACGAAGGAAGGTAGACTGGGAGAGATCCTCGCTGGCTGTGGGCCTGTGGCAGCTTCCAGGATGCGGGGGCTGTGCAACGGTGGTGGTAGCGTGCGGTGCAGCTCGACGGCTGCAGAAATGGCCATAGCGGTGCTGGCGTGCGTGACAATTCCAGGCAAGCAACCCAAAAAGCGCATCACATGGAGAGCAACATGACATTGTGAGCAGCCGTTTTCGCTTTCGGTATCTGGACTGTAAAGCTAATGGCAGTCATCATCGTGCGTTGATAAGACGCACACGACGGATGCCATGATCCAGGAATATCCCCTATTTTTTGCTACTAAAAGAATAATAAGGTAAATAAAATATGTTACAGAATAGGCTATTGCGTAGAGCAGATCTTTATTTTATTTTATTTTTTTGGATAAAAATAACGGCAAACAAGGATGTAAAAAATAATAACACGCCCGGTGGGACTCGAACCCACAATCGCCTGATTAGAAGTCAGACGCCTTATCCATTAGGCCACGGGCGCTCGCTGGTGATCTTAAAAGAAACACGCTATATAATAGCATTTTATAAGCCTTGACGTCCGTCCCTGCTGTATTTCAGCCTCAACGAATAGGAACCTGCCCCAAGCATCAGCTAAGTTTGTCAACGATCTCAGGCCACAAGTTTTGAAAAGTGAATGCTCCAAGGATCCAACGAATAGAATAGGTGTTGAAAAGCTTTCTAAGCAACAACACAAACTCTCGTTTTTACCACCCATCATATGAAAGTTTACCGATTTCTTGATCAAATTCCCTCGGATGAGGTCGATTAATTTGGACATCCATGAATTTTAACAATTGAAGTAGAAATTCAAATTTTAGTGGAGGACCATCTCTTCCTCATTTTTTTTTTTGAACCAAAGGGTATTCATTGAACATCCAACCTCCCCCTATAATCGGAATCTAAGCCCTTGGAACACACCAGTAGTTGTAGTAGTGGGTAAGGCTTTTGTTCATCTCGGTCCGGGTTCAGATCTACATGACCTACCTCTTTCAAATAGAGGCATAACGGGTGACTATAACGGGTGATTATTTCTGCTTCTACAAACCCCCGCTTCATCAAGATTTTAATTAGTATAAACTATCAAACTCAAGAAAATACCCATGGCACGAAAATTATTAGCGAAAACAAGCACATGCCCAGGATATATCCAACGTATAATAATACTTTGATTGAACCCAGGGCGGCGCCTCTAATAGCAAGTGTTATCGTGGAGCAGTAATTGGCACCAAAATAAATAGAAACAAAAAACGAAATGTAGCACGCAGCAACCAGGAGCGTTGATCCTGCATAGCCTTTGATCGTAGCATGAAAAATTTGTTGAGCTCAAAGAATCAAAATATACTACCAACACAATGATGATTCCATCGCAGTGAAGGGCAAAGCCACATTTCAGCACAAGGCAGAAACGGGATCTGTCATCTAAAACAGAAATTAATTATCCCATCACAACCATCTAATACTATGAATTACAGCAGTCAAAATTTCGTATCTTTGCTAAACATTATTCTAGGTTCAGCAAAGCTGCGTTATGTTACAACCAATCAACGTGATGCGCCCAACACACAACTCAAAACTGAACGATGATCTCTGGGCGCACTGGCAAATCGATCAACTAGGCATACTGCTTCGAACGTTCCAGGCAATCTCAGTTTGGTACATCAGGCTTTTCATATAAAGGTTCCAGGCATTCTTTTGCTCTATGAACCTTTGACTGGAGATAGAAGCTCCCGTTCTTGGCATTCCTCTCAAACAATGTGTCATACTTCTGCAGAGTATCCAAACAGGGGAAACTTGAAGTTAAGTCTGGCTCAGAGTCTCAGACAGTGGTTTTGTAAAGATGATTCTAACAGTTTGGAGTTAACAAAAGCTAACAGGACATATTTTTTGCGCAACATAAAAATAGTCACAGACCTGGACAATCTCTTCCCACGTTGCTTGTTCACTGATACCAAGAACTTGCCGGGCTTCTTGCTCGGTCATGGCCTTGCTAGCCCGCCTAATACCGTTTATAGCTTCTTGGGCAGCTCCAGTTTTGTTTGCATCTACACGAAAAATCAGAAATGATTAATTGATATTCAAAGGAAGTATGGTACATGGGTAACTAATGTAGCAGTGCATATGTGTTTTCTGCCAGAAATGAAAACCAACTATTTATAGGTAAATAGAGGATTAAGTTATTCAGTGCAGAAGCATTATAGTGCTTCTATTCATCTTGCAAAAACAATCAATAAGTTAGCATTTATACAGTTATTGTCATACACAGAACCTAATCAAATCAGTCAAAATCAGGTTCGACAATGAAATTTCCAAACACATAGCCCAAAACTATTTGTATAGTTATGATTCTTTGCAGGCCAACAAGGGCTATGCTATGCCTTAATAATTTGATCTGAACAGATGGAGACAGTATGAAATTGGCTTTTGTATGCATGTACATGAGGATTTCAAATATCCTTCAATCCTAGGAAAGCAATCATGGAGATTTTCTAAAGTGAAACATATGAATATATTCTACTGGCGAAACTGTCAAAACAGAATATTATGGAACTTACCATCACTTGTTAGTTCACAAATGCAGAACTGTTTGAAAGAAAGTAATAGAATTTTGCATCTTCAGATTGCAATTTAACAGCAGAACAATCCAAGCAATGTGCCAATATCCCTAAATAAATCTACCGACCAACACAAATACACAATGGCTGGGTAGTGGCCACCCTGGTACAGTACCATAATATCACCACCACCCAAACTGTGACAGGTTGACAGACCACATTCCATGGACCAATGCCTCGATTCTTTTTTGGTATGGATTGTATGCTTTAGAATGTACGTAGGGAAAAATGAAGGATAACACTAACAAAAGAAGGCATTTTTGAATCTGTAAGTTGTATTTTGATAAACGGAGCTGCTCCAAATGATATTAGTGAGGTGCCCTATCTCGCATCCGAGAACTGGAACAACAGAGGATAGTATGGGGAAAAGGACTCAAATTTTCTCTTAACCAGTGACAATCAGTGCCTCACAAATCGCTAATGCCTCCATGGTTTCACGATTCAAGCCACCGTACGGTCAAAGTAGCCCGGAAATCGTATGTTTTTGACAAGGCAGTAGGGAGGGAGCAGGAGCACTCACTGACAAGGGCCTGGCGGTAGGCCTGGAGCACTGCCCTGCCCACCACAGTTCCGCCCATCACAATCAGATTCGCAAGGAGCCTGCCCGCCTGTGTGACAAACCAGAAGCGTCAGGCGCGAGACAGATAATAATAATAATAATAACCTCTAAATGCGAAGCGGCGTGCGAACAAATCTCTAGCTAGCACGAGTCGAATCGAGAAGGGGATCGAAAAAATCAGCGCACCATGGCGATGTATCCTCCTCCTTTTCCCCCTCCTGCAACGGCGGCAGACGGAGAAGAAGAAAAAGAGGGCCCAGATACTAGGGGCTCAAGGGACCTGGCCTGGCCGAGAGGGAGGAGGAGGAGGAGGAGGCCTCGCGCGTGGGAGGACGACGGCGAGCCGCGAGCAGGCAGGGGATGGCCACGGGCTCCGGGGAAGTGGCGGCTCCGGCAGACGGCCGTTGCGTTGGTGGTGTCCGGTTTTGGCTTGTCAGCCGTGAATAGGGAGGGCGTGCGGCTTTATTTGGGCTTTAGTTGTTCATCTTGGGCGACACGAAAGACGAGAGTGGGATATGGGCTGGGCTAATTCCATCACGCATAGGCCCAACACGTCCTGACTCCTGCGTGCACATTTCTTTCTTTTATTTATTTGTTTATTTATTATTAGTACTACCTCTATTTTAGACTAATATCCATTATGGAATAAAGTATTTTTCTATGTATTTAGATAGTAATATATTATGGCGATAAAAAGTCTCCTTGGAAGGAGCAGCCAAAACACACCTTCAATGCACAAGTAGCCCACACAACACAAGTTGGTAAAACTAGACAAGACACATTCCACTTGCATCATTCTAACCTAAGTCAGAAATGGCTTCAGCTCTCTGGTGCTTGGTTGCAGAAGCCATTTTCTCACAGATTTCGCACAGAGATGGATGGCACCTGAAACTGTATAGAAGCTGAAGCAAACGCGTTGAGAAGTTATGATAAAGAGGCCACAAGCTAGTTCAAGCATCGTGTATTTACATAGATGATGCACAGTGAGATGACATTTTGAAGCCTCCGCTAATATTAGTGCAAATAATAAGGATAAAACCAGGAAAGGCTAGTAGTAGGTGCAAATGAGTTTAGAACAAGGCGAAACATGGAGCATGTATAGCCTAGCTGTTACAAGAGCCTTAGTAGCACCTTAATTAGGTCCTAAGTTTCAGGATGTTATGGTTTTAGTGATACATGGCATTTCCATGGATAGTGAGGGATATTTTGATATTACAAGTATAAAAAGTCTACATAACCCCCTCAACTCCCTCAACTATTGAGGGTGGACTACTTCACCCCTAGACGGTTTTGGATAGCGGTTGTCTTTTTTTTATGAATCTACGAAAAAATCCTAGTAAATTAAAAAAAATCATAAAATAAAAAAACCTTATTTTGTTATTCTCTACATGAGTATATCTACACAGTGAACATATAATATGGTATACTTTAGTACGGAGTTTTTTTTTCTCTATAGCTTTAGATCTATGGTTTTATGTAATTAATTGAAATAATTCATAGCTAGAACATACCACATTATATGTTCATTGTGTAGATCTATTTATGTGGAATCCAAAAAGTTAGATTTTCCATTTTATGACTTTTATGCATGATTTACTAGAAGAAATAAAACAAAAAAAAAACCACAATCACTGTAGAAAAAACACCGCCCCAAACCATTTGGGGATATTTGACCGGTTTTGGAAAGTTCAAGGAGTAGAAAATTCGGTTTTATAGTTTAGGGGTAAAGTAGTCTACCCTCAAGAGAATAAGCCATATTTAGTGGTGCCATCCCTGTAATTAATTTAAAAAAGGATTTCAAGAAACATCTATAAACCACAATTTTTGTGATATTACAATTTTAAAAACTGCATCATCTAAACAGGCCCAGACAAAGAGAGCATTTATTATTGGCATCACAAATGTTTTATTTTAAAATGTGTGGAAGAGTTGTTGGAAGCCAAAAACAAACAAACAAAAAAAACATGAGATGATGTTGCGCTTCCTGAGAAAAAATCTTTGACTAAATATATATCAAAACGAATAAATATTTATAGTACATAATTAGCATCACTGAAACGATATTTGAATATAGTTTTTTAAAAAAATTACTTAAAGATACACTTATTTTTTTATAAACTCAGTCAAATTCGTGGCGCGCGCACAACAACAACAACAACAGTTATTCAGGGACTGAGGAGCTGTCACGGCAACAAATAATGTCGACACCCTGGGGTTAGCGCTCCGTACGTCGGTCGCCACAGGACAGGAAGAGGAAGGAAAGCCAGTTAGCAGCTAGGGGTGCGTGCCCACTGCCTCACGATGAGCACATCATGTCCTCATCCGGGCCCCTGTCATCTATCAGTCCGTCACTTGTCTACTGCTGCCTGCGAAGCATCACACACTTGCCCTGTTGCTTTTGTCCCCATGGCTCGAATAGTTCAGGAATCATCAGGTGTTTAATTAGCTGCAGAAACCCATCATCTCTACAATTCTCCAAAGACATTACAATATACTCCCTCCGTTCCAAAACTCTTGCAAGTGTGGGAAACATGTCATCAACTTTTGACTAAATTTTTAGAAAATACGTGCAATATTTATATTTCTAAATAAATTTGTTAAAAAACTAGACTTAAAAGATCTTTCCGATGATACTAATTAATTACTTAATATAAATATTTATATATTTTAATATATAATTCTTAAGTATTATTCTCTTAAAACGGTAATTGAGAAAGAAGAGTTTTGGAACAGAGGGGGTAGGTAACGGCAGTGTACAGCTCTGGGTTTTCCAATCAACTTTTCTTCTAAACAAAATTTGACGGTTTTGACGCCTCATTTTTCTTTTTTGTATATAGTTTTTTGTAGTTGCTTTGAAATTAATCATATCTTTCCGACAATAGTTTGTTTTATTATTTTCTTAATTAGACTACCTTTTTTTAGGGTGCATTGTATTATTTTATATATGCATCTTAGTGGTGATATATATAGCTTGTGCTCCATATGCCATGCATGCCACAAATTAAAGATAATTAAGAAATAACTACAAGGAAAATGCATTGCATTCGAACTAGTAGTTTTACATATCTTGTATTTCCTCTCGATCGATGGATGGATGTATCACCGTACCAGTTATACACAGTGTACCATCACATGGCAATGAGCACATCATGTCGCAAAATCCCTGTCGTCGTGTACGTCTCGCATTCACGGATCCACGGACCATGCATGGAGGCATTGTATTTCTAATAAATTTCAGAGAATTTTGTACGGCATCTTGTTCTTATAGAGATGAGAATTCTAAAATAATTGAGAATGCCATTATATATGCATGAAATTTTTCTCTTTTGCAATATAAACAATGCAGAGACAATCACATACATCTTATGATGAGCATATCATATTATAAAGACTGAAACGATAAATTTTAAAAGCGACGATATCAACACAAGCATCTCACAAATAGCTACAAATCCTGAAATAAATCTAGAAAAAAATCGAGCACCGTCTAATTCTTGACCACAGCTGAAGGTGTTGGTCACAGTGGTTTATTATACTATATTATTAATTAACTTTGAGCCAATATGCGTGCCTAATTACATGGTCATATATATATCTGACTTTTGACGTATAGCCATATGATACCCATTTCATTTCACAAGCTAACCACCATGTGAACATCGAGATGACCGATGACGACATAAAATGCGACACTGGATGCATGCCTGGATCTGATGATTTACACGGTATCTTCCATGTGCATAGTACTGGGCTAGTGCCCGGCTAGTTAGAGCCTAGTAGAGCCGTTGTAATGACCTGCGCTTTGGCATGTTCGGTAGAGCCGCAGCTAAAATAACGCTCCGATCCCTTGAGAAGCTATACGGAAGGAAACTAAGTATGGTGAAAATAAGTTGTTTTGACCACTCAATTTCTATGTTTTAGTACAAATATATGAGATGTGAGAAGAAACATGGTTTTAGAAAACCACACACTGAGATTAGCAACTGTTTCGGTTTATTTTACAACTTATTATAAACTATACCAAATAGGTTCTATATATGAAGTAAATGAAAATATGAATGTACTAGAGTATTATATCATGCAAGGGTCCTTTCTTTCTCACAATCAGTACTATCATTAAAAGCGTAGATTCCTGCCTATCTATCCATTTTTTAATTTCTTAAAAATACAAATCATAGTTATGGGGAGCCACACATTTATCGTGATTTCATGCACCCATCTCTAGATGTCGAGCTACTCCGTATATATATTTCAATAAATGGCGGCGTACTAATTAATAACCTCCTAAGTTTTATTAAATGAGTTTGAAAATTACTTATAGTAATATACACACTACTAGTTACACATCACATTTTACAAATATGCGCGCATATATATATAGTGCAATACACGATGTTATATAGATCCATGTCGCTTTCAAGACCCATCAATATTTTGCAAGGTACATGACAAAAACAAGCAACCTGCTGCCCGTCAAAAACACACACCGGCCGTGAGCTAGCTACCTGGAGACTTATAACGCATATGCTCGACTTCAACGAAGAAGAAATTAGAGAGAGCACCAAAGAGAGCTAGCTAGCTAGATAGGCGCGCGGCCATGGCGTCCATGGACTTCGTGGTCCAGGTCCTGCTGCGAGTGATGATGAGAAGAAGCATCGGCAGGCTGCAAGAGGTCGTTGACATGGCCGTGGAGATCGGCACGGCGGTCTTCGTGGCCGTGCGGGTCTCCGGCCTGGTCTTCCGCCGCCGGCTGCCGATGCAGTCGTCTTCGTCGCCGCCACCGCCGGTCTCGGGCGGCACTGCAACTACTACTACGACGTACTACTACTCCCCGGCGGCGACCCCTTGATCAGCATGTCCAGAATCGACAGGCACTAGCTAGCTAGGGTCAGCTACTTCTGGCAGACATATGTAAGTACCAACATATGTGGTCATTTGTGCGTTTTGTGAGTAGTAATTAAATTGAACACAAGCATGTAGCTAGCTGAATGTTGTGCTTGCTCTATATATGTGTAATTTGAATTTGAAAGTCGTTGAGGTTGCAAATCAAAATATACTTTTGCATCGATTCAATTGAGAAAGAAAAATGATTAATTAGATCTGATCCCCATTGCCTGTGTTGGATTTAACTTAATTAGACATTAACATGAATTTTAACTTAGCCTTGAAATGATTGATCACTATCTAGCTTACTCATAATGCGGAAAACTTAATAGAGATGACT
This sequence comes from Hyparrhenia diplandra, assembly GCA_015847255.1. Classification (NCBI taxonomy): domain Eukaryota; kingdom Viridiplantae; phylum Streptophyta; class Magnoliopsida; order Poales; family Poaceae; genus Hyparrhenia; species Hyparrhenia diplandra. The sequence continues at coordinate 67,256 of JADLZK010012544.1, read as the reverse complement.
AACTAGCGGCTGCAGATGCCATCAATATATTAACCATGGCGGTTGCCATTACAAAACCGCCACGGTTAATCGATTAATTAACCGTGACTTTTTGCTTCGTGGCGGTTACAGAAACCGCCACGGTTAATCATAGAAAACTGCCATGGTTAAGGTTTTCTGCACTAGTGAGGGTCGAAATATAATGATGCAGGTTTTGATCTTGATCACTTTAGGTGTTTGTTGTTCCTTTTTTATGAAGAACACAAAGGAGATCTATGGCGGACCAAAGGAGAGAGTGTGGGTTAGATGGTCGATCTTGTGAACCCTCTTGTGCCTATAGATTGGTTTGACGTGTTTGTGTCGATGTGGTTGAAGTCTACTAGGTTCTTCGTTCACCTCTTTATGTATATAATATGTGTTGTGAGCCCAGGGTTGAACCCGTATGCTTATGGTTGCCACTGACCATAACAAAAGATTATCTAACAAATTAGATACTAAACATTGTGCACCAAACTAATATGTTGGTCTAAAATAATCTCATTCCAACATTACCCCACTTGATTAAATAATGGCTAACAACATTTATGTTTGCTTTTAAAATTAGTTCGTACTTCATAGAATAGTAATTTAAGATCAGACTAATGCATCATCAGCCACATTTAATTTTTACTAGAACCCTATTACCCATAATTCTCTAGAATAAATTGTTATCCAAGATCAGTTTAAAGACTCTCCACTACAACACAGATTGATTTTGTGCCCTTCTAAATGAGAAAAGTAGCATCAAGACTATAAATAGATATGGTAGCATCAATTTAAGACTTATTTTCTCAAGTTCAATGGTTCGATTTTGGGTTCTTTCTATTTTGCAACATAATATTAAATCAATAAGCTTGACATCATTAATTGATTTGACTGAGAAGTTAGCAAGGGAGGTTCCTACCTATTTTCCATTTTATAAGATATGAAAAGGAGGCTCCTGCCTATTTTCCATTTTACAAGCCCGCATGCCTAAATGTTTTTAGAAAGGAGAAATATCAATGAAAATAAGATAGGAAAATTTCCAACAATATAGTTTCACATTCAGCTTCGCCCTGTGAGCTAGCACGGAGAGCTCCTCCTTTGAAGTAAATAAACATTCCAAGCAGCCAACGATATATAGGGCCATTATAAAAAAAAAAAAAATATTGCATTACGGTGATTCCAACAAGTCACAATGAAGACCTCTCTGAAAATTGTGGGCCATAATGTTGCCTTGCCACACTGAACATATACTATATCATAAGGCTGCAGCGAGGCCGGTGTCCCAGAGTCAATGTGCACAGCGTTCCCTAACAAGAAGTCGCCAACACGAAATGGTGAAACTGCAGGTAAAAGGAGAGATGGAACATGCTTGCATGGTCTCATCAATGAATATGGCAGGCAAACGCACACAGTATTAATTAGATGCAAATTTCTTGTGCTCAGCCTGTCCTTGAGCAACAACTAAGACAATTGATGTTGAGGGACAAAACATGATTTATTACGTACACATCCATTTGAAGCTGGACGGGGATGGTTGTGTACTAATTAATCAAGATGTTGTAGGCCTTGTTGGAGGCAGGGGCGGAGCCACGTTATCGGGAGGGGTGCACCCCCAAAATTCAAAAATCACTTATAAGAATATATTTTCACCACTATTTGAGACTAAATTTTAATATCTATAAAAGAACCCCCGGGCTAAATGCTCAGGTGACCAAGGCATCATTTGCCCAAATATATTTACAAGAATCTAAATGCTCAGGCGTGCACTAGGGGCGGCGGCGAGCCATACAAATCTGCAGCGAGTTGATGAAGAAGTTGAGCAAAGGCAATGGGGACAGCGGCGTACGTAGTATAAATGTGCTAGACACGTCGATTGGAGGCTAGCTAGGAACTTGTTGACAAAGGAGAACAATTTGTGGGAAGCGAATAAAATTCCCAAACATGTTTCCACATATCGTTGAACCTGACAAGCAGCCATCATTCTAAAATTACTCTCCACCAAAAGAGCTTCACGGAGGTGTGGTATGTGGGCTACTGGGCTTCTCCACTAAATCCGTCACCAAAAAGAGCTTCACAAACAATTTGGAAGGCAAGGAATGACTTAATCTTCGGAGCTATTAACCCAACCATCCAGCTGGTAACTTTGAACTTCAAAGATGAGTGGCGTCTGTTGCTTCTCAGAGCAAAAAGAGCTATTCCCCGATGATAGAGCAATGGACAACGAATCTTGCTTAGCCTGGGTTCTAGCGGTCGTCAGTCTTGTTTTCTTTGTCTCCTTTTTGGTACCCTGAATGCCTGTTCAGGTTTTGGATTGTTTCATTTTGTAGATGTTGTTCAACTTGTACTTTGACTCTGTTTCTTTTTATTTAATAAAAGCTGTATGGGTGCAAACCCCTCCAGTACTTATAAAAAAAAAAAAAAAAAAAAAAAAAAGAGCTTCACAAGCCCGCCCTTCAACATGTGCGGTCCTGCAGCAGTGCAACACGTGCAACACGCCGGCCGGCCAAGGGGAACCTGATCTCTTTGAGAGTAATAAACACTAAACTTTGTTATGGGTAACTTTGTTTCATAATGAAACCGAGTGTAGAATAGCAACCAAATCTCGAGCATTTTATTGTTTCCTCCCGAATGCATTGATCGGGAAATCATTCACAATCCTCAATGTATTGAGGTTCGCACGCAAGTGTCAGGATCAGAACCAGACTTTCATACCCAATGCATGCAATGTATGTATTTAGAACCTGTTTGTTGATGACTTCAAGTCTTCAATTCTAAAAGATGCATGCAAAGAAAGATCCTATTACATCTGCTGGCCATATATAATCGCCCTCGGTGGTGACCCGCGCGCACAAAAGAAGATCCGGCCTCTGTTGCGTATGATGCCTGCAGCACCTCCATATATAGCACATTGATTCAGAGCGACAGAATTCGACACCTTGAGTACAATGCCATCATTCATGCAGCAGAAACAAAGCCCTAGCATATTCAGTTTCCTTCACTTGAACATGGAGATGTCAAACACACGGGCGGAGCCATCGGATGAGGCGGAGACCAAGGTGTTGCCGTCGGCACTGATGGCCAGCGACTGTACTACATCTGCATGCCCGCTGAACTCCCTGGCGCAGTCCCCAGAGAGGCTGTCCCAGATGCGCACCTTGCCGTCGATGCATCCTGACGCAACATACCTTGACGAGCCTAGCCATGCAAGTGATGTCACGCCCTCCTGCATCAATATAATGCACGCGCACAAGAATGCATGATTGATTGAAAGAACAGACCACAAGTGCACTGACATATGATTGGGGGGAGAAGAAGCAATCGACCCACATCATGTTCGCAAGTGCACCGGCTGGATTGGTGCGGGAGGTCCCAGATGATCAGCTTTTGATCCATGCTCCCTGTAGCTACCCAACCATAGCTGCAATGAAGACAAGAAAGTCATAATCTGCAACAAAACTGTGTAGCCATTTAATTTGCCGACTAATTTAAGACACTACCTTGACGAGATACCAACGCACTCAATGGAATTGGTGTGGCCTACTAATGAGCCAACGACCTGAAAAACACCAAGCTACAATAAGGGAGAAATGGCGAGGGAAAAAAACAAAGACCAGCTTGAACTATAAGTTACACCTACATGGCCTGAGTTTACATTCACGACGTGCACAGAACTGTCCTTGGAGCCGCTAACAACCGTTTGTGAATCCGAGGTCATTGATAAGCATGTCAGTCCATCAGAATGATAGCCATGGCCTACAATAAAGGAAACAGAAATACCAACAAATTTCATGTGTCTGCTTGATTGAGCACATCTAAAACTATATCTGGTCGTTACAACATATTCACTCAGTTCCAAATTATACATTCACATGAAATTTGTCCTAAATCAAACTTCTCTAACTTTCATTGTGTTTTTAGAAAAAATATATATATTAACCATCTATTCCCTCCGTTTCAAATTATAAAACGTTTTGGCTTTTCTAGATACATTGATTACTATGTATGATGTATCAAGACAGAGTGTATATCTAAATACATAGAAAAATTATCCAGAACTTATTATTTTGAATGGAGGGAATACAAGTCTACAAGTTCAAATAAATGATCTACAAAACCACACTTCATGGAGAATTTAATGAAACTGATGTGATGTTCTAGATGTTGATGCATTTTTCTATAAACTTGGTCAAATTGAAAAAAAGTTTGACTCAGGATAAAGCCAAAGTGGACTAATTTGTTACAGAGAGAGTATGTGGCAATTTACCTCGAACAACATGTCTGCTTTCTGCAGTTTTTGGGTCCCATATCCTCAAAGATGCATCATCCGATCCAGTACATATAAGTTTACCTTCACAAACAACAAAGCATTCATAGGTACACCTACATAGGCGACCAAACCACAACTTTATAAATAGACAGGTGCATAGCAATGAAGGAATCGTGATGGTACCATCTGGAGTAAAATCACCACATGTCACTATGTTACTGTGTCCGGCAAAGGTATTCATAAAGGCATTATGGTCAGCATTCCACATCCATACTCTACAATCCTCTGATCCTGCGATTACCAAATGTCCCCGAGGATGCCATTTAAGCCACTACAAAATCAAATATGTAAGTCACACTATGAGACCAATCATCGAATAGTGATGTATTTGTGATGGAAAGGAAGGGTTTCACAATGGAAATAAGTTCAATCGAATGAGATCAGAATATCTCACCTCAAAACCTGACCCAGAACCCTCAAGGGTTCCCTTGAGAGTCCGTGTAGCTGTATTCCACACATTTATTTGCCCATCAAAACTTCCACAAGCCAACAAATTCCCATCTGAACTGAAAGCCACTGTGCCGACAGTATCCTTATGTCCTGCATTAAGAACGGCTATTGAGCTACATGCGAAGAGGCTAACTAATAGTAGATGCAAAGTACTGGAAAAACATAGAAATTAGATACTGAATTACGTCCATGGAGAAGATATGGATGTCATGAAATTCGACCACAATACCAAATACAGAAAACTATACATGATACATGTACCACCGCTATTTACATGGACAAGAACAAAGCTCATTTCATGTAATGTTCTGGATAAACAATAATGAATGAAGAAAACAGAAAAATTATCATACACATGAATTCAAACAAATCAAGAGTGGGTGTATATAACAAAAGAAATAAAAGCACGAAGATCTCAGAGCCAGTACAGAGATATTACAATAATAATTGCCACCCAACAATTTTTAAAAAAATAAAAAGAAAACTATACCAGTCAGCTCCAAGGCATCCTCTTGTGACCCAATCCTCCACAGAAATCCCTATCATCTTTGCCTCCAGAAGCCACAAGTGATGCATCTGTAGGACTGCACGCAACAGCAAAGACTTCGTCTGTACCCAGGAAAATGGAAGGAACAATAAAAGGGGTATTAGTGTAGTTATCAAAGAAATGCACTCAGATGTGTAGGATACCAGCATTAGGATAGGAAACATAGGATTTGCTTTCCAGGGCGCATATTAATAATATGTGGTTACTCTGCAGATCAGCACCACAAAAGCAGAGCAAGCTTCATTTTTCTTGTGTAACAACTTGCCTTTGTGGCCATGGAATGTGTATGTAGAATCATCGATGTCTCCTGAGTCAATTGGAAACGAAAGTAGCCATTAGATTGCATCACCGGATGACTTAGAATGTTCATCAATCATCATGAAAAGAGCAACTGAGCACATCATCAAGTGCAGGTTTTTATCTATCTAAATGAAAATTTCAGAAGGACAAGAGCCAACATTCTTCAGAATGCAAATGGAACTAGTAGCAAGAAAATCACAAAAGTATGTAAAACAAAGGGAGCTAAGAACTGCACTATTTAACGAGACATTATACACAGTGAATAGCCAGTTGCACTGTCTGATTGTATCTCATTCAGATGCATCCTTGGAGATCGACCTAGAACAGCCAAGCTTAGGAAGCAGGTGTCAAGTGAATAAGTGATACATACAAGAACATTACATGGCACTAGAATATGAAAATCACTACACACTAACTATGTTAGAACAATAAACGAAAGGGGAAAAAAGCAGTAAAACAAACGAAGTCCACCCGTACGTACCCATCCCGTCGCCAACGTCGTCGTCATCTTCTTCGTCGCGGTCGGGGAGATCTGACAAGGTAAGGCAAGCACGAATAAGCAAGCAGCTGCAGCTAGCGATGAAGCACAGCAAGCAAGTAATTAAGCAGGTAATAAGTAAAGTAAAAGGGAGACTATGATCAACCTTCATCGTCGATGGTTATCTCGTGGATGATGTCCTCCTCGTTGATGAAGACCTCCTGCTCCTCACCGTCAGATCCTCCTTCGCCGGGAAGCTCGCCTGAGATACTCATCGCCGCCGCCGCCGCCGTTTGGGGATCGGACTAGTGCGTGTGCAGAGCAGAAACGAGACAGGGAGGGAGACCGCCGTCTGGGCTGCTGGATGGTGGGGACCAACGTCACCGGCAAGCGGCAAGGCGGCAGCGACCAGCGATGGCCCTGGCTGCTTGCAGATGGCGGCGGGGGGAGCGCGGCCGGCGTGCACCTTCCTTCTGTCCGGTGGGGAACTGGGACTGGGCCGTACGTACGTTTGTGACCCGAGCCTGACCTACTCATTTTATTTGGGTTGGGCCAGCATCAACCAAATTGGCCCACCCATATGCCCCATGCAATGCATGGTGGAACCAGCTTTGAAAAAATCAAGGTGTATGAATCTTACGATGGATTCTCGCCCGGCAGACTGACCGCGTACCCTGGCGGCGGCGTGCAATCCCGCTCTCGTCGCGTACCCTGGCCCGTGACGGCGGCGTGACAGATGCGAACCTGGGTGATATGGCGCAGGCGACGGAGGCAATTGATGAGGCCGTGCGGGGCGCAAGTGCAAAAAGGGCAAGCCATGCGGGCGGTTTTTCTGTAAAATTCCTGTGCTCATTGTGCTGGCCACCGGATGCGGAATCGAAGGCCCAGATCGCTAGTGTGCACGGTTGCGTATAAGGCCGGTGTCTTACCGCGATACGTTCTCATCAACAACACCACCTTTTCTAGTGTTTTCTAATAGTTTTTTAAAAACAACTCTTCCTTGTTACCCGTTTGGCCCTCACATGATGAGCCTCGCGGATAGGAGAGAGATTGGAAAGCATTTGGGAGGTTGTTGGAGCAACTCCAAGAGACTCTTTATATTCCTACTAGTAGTTGCTAGGAATAGAGATTTTGGTGAAAAAAAAAACCCTCCAACATCTTCTCTACTTGGTTATCTAAATATAACCATCTTCTTTTGTTTTCTGGATTTCGCTAGAAAAATAAAAGACGAAAATGACTCTCTAGAGTGCAAACAATATATAGAAAAACTATTGAAAAACAAAAAGTTATAGAATGACATTTTAATGTGAATGGATCTTCAAATAATTATTTAGAGAATGAATTGTAGAAAGACTCTTGGAGATGCTCTTAGGGTTCTCTAATTAATTTGAACTAACAGAAATAGTGAAATATATATATGTTGTTCACTCTCAAATAAAAATCTTAGGAACTTAATTAGTACTCCCTCCGTGTTTCAAAGTATAAATACATTGTTTCTATCGTCAGGATATATACATCGTTGAAGGGGTGATATATGGTGGTTGTCAAGTAGGAGTACTTGAATGATGGGAACAAAGATATGAGATATGACTTGTCAAGTACACTTGAATGAGGGAGTATATGACACATGACTTGTCGTTCCAAAAAAAATGGCACGTGAATGATGGGGACAAAGTTAGATTGCCTCGTGGAAGACAAGACAGAGATGGACGGGATCGATCGTCGATCGAGACTTGCTATCACGTCGACGATCGACTTCGACTTGCCACACCTACCTCCGCTATCTACGGTAGAATACATCTGTCGTGCTATTTATGCTCTCTGTGAGCCTGAGCCAGGCACAAGTGTAGCTCAATCTACGTATACACACCTCCCTTAGCCCATCCAAGCGAGCAGCGAGAGAGACTGAAAAAACTCCAGAGTAACGAACTAAGCAATGTCACAGCAGCAAGCCAAGGATGATGGAAGCTCCGTGAACAGCTCATCATCTAAAGCCAATATTTCATTAGAAAGCCATGCTTCTGGACTTATATCCAAACTCCCATCAAGAGAGGGGTGGTCGGAGCCTATGGTTCTCTACAAGAACTACTGGCTGCGTCCCTACTTCGTGGAGAGCATACTGCACCTTGAGAATAGCAGCTTCAAACCTCGCCACGACGACATCATCCTCGCTAGCAACCCCAAGTGTGGCACAACATGGCTCAAGGCCCTCGCCTTCGCCGTCACCAACCGCTTCCAGTATGGTTTTGACAACCACCCTCTTCTCTCCCGCCATCCCCAGGAGGTGGTGCCATTCATAGAGATCCCTCGTCGAAACATGGACCTAGAGACACTCCCATCCCCAAGGCTTCTCGCCACCCATTTGCCCCTTTCGTTGTTTCCCAAGTCCATAACGACGAGTGGCTGTGGTTGTCGAGTTGTGTACATCTGTCGAGACCCTAAGGATGCGTTCGTGTCTCGGTGGTGCTATGATAACAAGGTTCATAAAGGGCATAGTGTTGACTTGGAAACAGCTTTCAACATGTTCTCCGAAGGCTTTCTCTGGCTATGGGCCCTTTTGGGATCATTGCCTTGAGTACTGGAGGGAGAGCATTGCAAGACCTGATAGGGTACTCTTCTTAAAGTACGAAGAGATGCTATCAGATCCCGTGAAATATGTCACGAAGATGGCTGCATTCATTGGTGTCCCGTTTAGTACCAAGGAAGAAGAGGACGGGGTGCCTGAGGAGATGGTGAGGTTGTGCAGCTTTGACAAGCTCAGTAGCTTGTGTGTCAACAAAACAGGAGAGTTTTTTCGACACGGCAACATGGTTATTGAGAATTCAGCATACTTTAGGAAAGCAAAGGTGGGTGATTGGCAGAATCACATGAGCCAAGAGATGGGGAGGAAGTTAGATTGCATTGTGCAAGAGAAACTTAAAGGATCTGGCTTAACGCTGTAGTATGTATGTATGTATGTATTTATGTGTTGCATCTGGTTCTCCTTCCTGTATGGAGTATTATTATCTTCTCTTTTTCAAAAAGTATCATTATCTTCTTTTATTTATGCTTTTATCACATTTGCATGTTTGAATAAATAAACAAAACGGCTGGTTTATCGGAGATTCCTGCCTGCCTCTAGCTAGAGAAAGTTGAGGAAACACGCATGAGGGTTATATATCTGAAGGAGAACCAGCAGCAGCCGACGATGGAGGAGATGGACTGGTGGGTTAAGGAGATGCTGAAACTGTTTGCCGGAGTCGCGCTCGTCTTGATGATGGTGGCGCTCGTCGTCCTCATGGGTACCAGGGTCCTGGACTGGACTGCCGATCTATGCGGGCTCGGCTGCTTCCTGCAGCAGGAATCCTGCTTCTCGACTCCGTTTTACAGATCTTCTCCTGTCGACCAACCTAGCAGAAAGCGCCTGCCTTCAGTACTTTCCGTTTTTACTACTACTACTACTACTATATATCTTATATCTATTTATATAAAACATATAAACTCAATGGCTGAAAGCAAATAATCCGTACGTCTCTATGCATACCAAAACTAACTGTGTATGCATGCAATGTGTTGACACCTAAAATGGCTTGGACCAAGGCATGATAAATTTCGAGAGATAACCAAATTTTTGGGGTTCAACGACAAGGTCAAAGATCAAAAGATTTCTACGAAACCCGGCGAAGGAGGCCATCACTTGTTTCCGGCACGCGTCGGACGCCGAGACCTCGCCAAGGCTGCGTCGGCGCAAAACCCCTCGAACACGCCCGATCGCTATTTCAATGGCGGGGGACCGGGCCATCGCGCCGGACGCTAACTCAGCGCGTTCGCTCTTCACCGGGCCCCTCGGGCAGCGGTGCTCTGGAGAGAGCGTCCAACGCGTCGGACGGACGCCAGGACCTCGCGGCGTGCGCGCGGCGTCCCGGGGAGCCCGCGGGATTGCAATACGTTACATCTGCGTGCGACGCGGGGAGGCACGCGTCCGGCGCATGTTCGCATGAGCCCGATCTGTCCGAACCGACACGTTCGGATCGTGTTTTGGTAGGTTTTCGTGATTTAGGGGCGTCTTTGAACGGTTTTCTAAGGGGATAAGACCACACCCCCCTCTATATAATAAGAGGTTCATGGCCGATTTTATCCCATCTACATCCAATCAATCAAACACCTTTACCAAACCCTAATTTGTCTCTTCCAAACCCTAATTTGCTGTTCGACGACGTTCTCCGCGAATTTCGCCAGCGTTCTAGGTGGCCTTGCCGATCCTAGGGCAACCCTCGCGTCGTCCTCCCGACGCGTCTTCCCCGAGGTGCGTTCGGAGGTTATCCCGGCCGAAATTGAGCTCCACATCGGCCCTAACAATCTCTCGGTCGTTTGGATCACGCTGCGGTTCTCGCCGTTTTCAGGTTGTGTGCAACCTCTGATAGAATTAAGGATCAACACTAGGTGTAGATCAGAGGGGAATACACTTTGCATTTGGGATAAATGGAGTACTTTGATCTATAGAACATGACCTTGGTAGAGGGAATAGAGGGTGAGAGAGAGATGCACATACCTTATGGTCCTCGTCAACGCTGCGTGGTTGGTGTAGGCATGGCCCTACACGGAGTTTTCAGAAGGACACACTTACAGTTACAGCGCCACGCCGGTGGAGAGCTTCTCGTCGCTGGCAAGGGCAGCCACCGCTCTCGGAGGGGTCTAGGGTTTGGGGACGGTGGGGACGAGGGTTGCAGGCCGTCGTGAACCTGGCGTGGGCTTGAGCGTTGGCCCCCACCTCCTCTGGTTCTAGGGGTTGAAGATGACAGGGCCCACGTTGGGGGAACCATCTTGGTGCTGGCCCCCGATCGTCTTTCTCAGATCAAGGGGCCCGTCTCAACCGATGGGTTGAGAACGGTGAGATCAATTCTAACAAACTCATGGCGTCCCAAAGCCCTCCCGGTGTGCTTGGCGTGGAACATGGAGTTCTTTGTCAACACAATGCAATATTTTGCCTTTTGTTTTGACACAAAAATTATAGTGCTCGTCCGTGTCGCATCCGGTCCGGCTGTACGTACGTGTCCTTATCGGGGGTTCGAACGAGCTGAAATCTGCTGAGCGCGCGTATAAATACATGGACACGGGAGATTTTCAGGAGGACACACTTACAGTTACAGCGCGCACAGCACATGGATCGATCGGCTATGGAGATTGATCTAGAGCTTGGGCAAGGGAAACTAGGGCAGCTGAACCGCGAGGAGGAGGAGGAGCCGGGGGAGAATTCCAAGTGGAAGTGCAAGGACGAGTGCCGTTTCTGTTGCAGGCCGTCGTGCTCATGGCGGTGGGCGTCGTCTTCATCGTCGTGTATAGGAACTCTGGTTCTAGAAAGAAGATGCTGCCTTGGCTTTGCGTTGGGGGAACCATGGCCGTGCTGGCCGGCGTCGTCTTTCTCAGATTCCTTGCAGGGATCTTCAAGTCGCTACTAGCACCTAGGGAGTAGGGAGTACGTCTGTGCTGCATATGTATATCCATACATTGTATATGTATATATGTACCACACTTTGATGTTTTGTACTTATATACATGGATTCATTAATTAGCTCATTAAAAACGCATTCCGCTGGTTTTGTACACCAAACCCTCTCTTGGTTCGGGTGTTCTGCATTTGGTTCCTTATTACCTCCTTCTCCACACTCAACAACATTGACAAAAATGGCAATCTTCATAATAATACTTGGGCTTTTCCCCGCACTAAAATCATCCTTTCTGTGTAGTGTCAAGGCAAGGCAAGGAAGTAATTCAACGTCGTAATGTTATAAGAAGACCATGAATACGTCTGTGCTGGGCACTATCAAAATTGCACAGGGCTCTTCCCTGGTCCATGTAAGGCTTAGCCAATATATATAGGCTTTCAGCTAATTAAATAAAAGGAATGAGCTAAAAAATATATATACTTGGAGCATGCATGAAAAAAAAATAAAAGTAGACTGAAATCAGAACTGTATGCACATGTATGTACTTGTGCTTGGTCCAAACGGCAAAATGTACCTGCAAGTACCAATTGTCTGATGCCGTTTGTTGCTTCAGACTTTTTTTTTTGTGCAAAACAGCTCTGTATTTCCATAGGATTGTACAGTATCATTAAGGCATTAAGGCTGTCTTTTTGGTAAACAGGAACTTAACTTGTTTATAACAGGACAATTGCTACTTGCTTTGTTTATCTGAGACCAGGAAGGTCACAGAAAACATGGAAAAAGCAAGCAGATGCCAAACATGTATTCTGAGATAGATATTCAGTGGGTAAACAGAAACGTGTACAAACGATGATCTCATCAGAACCGTGTACATAAGGTATACAACATAATAATAAAAATAAAAATAAAACCGGAGTTGATTCTAGTACAGCGGTCCCTCGGTTCTACAGCCATACAAAATCCTACACTTCATCTACTTTAGTACTGCCGCAAGAGGCACTGCAAACATTCAACCATCACCACCACTTGCACGCTGCAGACATTCAACCATCATCACCACTTGCACGCCTGCCTCTGGATCTTGGAGTTCATGGTGCCCTTACCCTTGTCCTTGTAGGCGTTCCTGGATGACACTGGCCTTCTCCGCCCATGGACAGCTGCTATTGCCTTTTTCCTTTGCTTGTTCAATTGTTTTGTGAGCTCAGCATCTTCTTCTTCATTAGCATCCTCTGAGGAATCATCATCATCATTGCCATCTTCCTGGGACCCAGATTGAAGTGGTTTCATAACCTCTCCATTGCCACCAGAGGGAGGATTTTCCAATCTCTTCTCATCACTACAACTTGTTCCATGCTGTGCAGTCATAAAAATGTAAGAAAAATGGCAGGAAAAGTTTGCTTATTTGGTCTGATGCTGATGGATAGATGACTAACCTCTTCAGAAAATGTTCTAGGCACATCTGAATCCCTTGAGACAAGATTGCAATCAGGCTCAACAGAACCGCCCTGCGAGAGAGCAAAAATACACTTCATTAACAGTGATTCTAACTAGAGACTAGCCTGACTGCCTGACTGCAGGTACAGTCTGCACATATCCAAATTAACTTGCTTAGACAGACTACCTGGTCTATCTTCAAGGAAACCAAAGGCACAGCATCACCGACCTCGTCATCGTCGTCATCGTCGTCGTCATCATCTGAGCTGGAATCATGTCCTTCAGCATCTTCCTCAATGTACTGTATGGAAGTTTGTCCAACAAAAAAGCAGTATCAGAGAACTAAGCTGGAAAACAATCTACAAATGCATGCATGGATAACAAATTTGCAGAAACATCTAACCTACCTTCTCCATCTCCACTTGCTCTTTCCTGGTAAATCCACTGGCAGCTAGTTCCTTATCCAAGGAACCAGCAGTCTTTTTCACAGACAAAAAGGAAGGCCTGCTATTCCCTTCATCGTCACTTTCAGATCCAGGTTGTTCTTCATTTTTCTCTGACGTCAGATTGAACCTAACAGGAAGAAAATAAATCCCAATAAGAAAAAGATTCTACCAAATTAGGATCATTTCAAGCTTTCTTGCATATATAGTATAAACCTTTTGTTAAAGAACTTGTAGATACACTCAATGTCTCGGTCAAAAAACCTGCAAAAGCAAAATTCATTTTTAAAAATACAAGGCATTGCCTTTTTTTTTTTACAAATTGACACTGCCATATTTTAGTTATCTGAGTAAGCTACATACATTTGGGCATTACGATGAGAAACAGACACCATCTGTGGAAAGTCAATAACCGTAATTTTCTCATCATCATCAATCTGCATGACATTGGTATCAATGAATTTAACTATACACCAACATATGAAAAACATTATCATATGCAGTATCATCATATTACTACCGTATCACAAAACTAAGTGCTGGCAAGCTGCAACTAAAAACTACTATATGGCAAGTCTCATTCCATAGTATCTTATCCAGACAAGTTTTACTTGTATACGAAGGATTTAAAACAACACAAACAAGGAAAGGAAAAGGAAGAGATACCATGATATTGAACTCATTGAAGTCACAATGTATCAGTCCATGCTCTGCCAGACGAACTATAAGACCAAGAATTGTATCAAAAACATCATCTGGATTTTGCAACTCTTTCACTTGAACACTACAGAGCATAAAGCAACTTGTATCAGGATCAGTTTGACAGAACATACTATTCAACTAATATGAATCCACAGTTGACAAATAAATGCTTACAGCGGATATCCCTGCACAAGTGACATGATCACACAATGCCGATTGCAATCCACAGCAGTTGGAACAGGGAAACCGTGGTCCCCTAAAGCCTGGAGATATAAGCAGTGAAGGATCAACAAAACAAGAAGGAAAATGAAAAGAGCACATAGCTCAGATATACTTAAAAGAAATAAAATGAGAAAAAAAGACCTTCATAAAGGCAAATTCCTTCAAGGCTGCAAGTCGTGAGAGGTATAGCCAATTAAAGCTCCTTCGGTGCCTTAGATAGTCACGTTTAGATTTCACAGCCCTAAAAGATGTCCTGCCCAATCTATGAAGCTTCATGGCGAGTACTGTACCATCCTCTGTGGCAACCTCAAATATATCTGCATATCATAGAGATATTATTAACAACTTCATGTGCCTTTGCCACATTATTAAAACAAAGAACACACATTGTGAACACAACATACCAGACTCCTTTCCAACACCGATCTGACGGCCAACTGAAGCAAAAACTCCTCGGTTAACCAAAGTCTTGATGGCAAGGAAGTCGTATCCTAGATAGGTGAGCCGATATCCGTCGTCTGTATGGAACAGAACCAATAAAGCAATAAAGACTTGGAGCTAAGTGCTACTGCGCTAGCAACCCAAAATTCTGTAATCATGATTAACTATCAACAACTCACATTTAGTGGCATCATGATGCACTAGCTTATTCTTCAAAAGATTCCTCAGCACTTTGTATGTACCTCCATGCCTAAATTCATCATAAAGCATAAGAACATATTCCACTGAGATAGAGTACAGACTCTTTCTACTCAGCAAACAATAACTTCATTTGACATTTGCTTTAAGTGGTTAGACCAAAAATAAACATCATTAAGAGTAACATTAGCTGCACCAAGCCTCTGTGTTTTCAAACTAATTGTTTTCAGCATATTGATATTTATACAAAACTAATCTTTGTTTTTGCCTATCGAAAGGATAAGTAAAAATATGGAGCTTTCATGCTACTTTATGCGCCACAAGTAGAATAGCAAACCAGAACTAGAGAAATTGCATTGCATACTGTGCATGATCCAAACACCAGCAGTACTACCTCCAATCATCAACGTGCTAAAATTATTACATCCCAAAACAATGATTTCGATATCACAGCATACATACCACCAGTTAACATCTAAAACTAGCAACCAGAAGCATGCATATCCTCAGCTGCATAGCCACAGATTGCAGGACCACAAACAAAACAAAAAAGCTTACTTACTTCAGTCCGGCGATCCTGTCGACAAGTTCTGCTGGAACAATCTCGTGCTGTGAAAAGTCCAAAAGGAAAAAAAAAAAAAAGGAAGTCGCGGAAACCGGCGATTGGTTTAATATGCAACAGGGTGCGAGGTCGGTGCAGGGGGAATTGGGGATCTTACGTTGCGCATGCCCATCTCGACGGCGGTGAGGACGCGGAAGTCGTCCTTGGAGAGGTAGCGAAGGGCGTTGACGTCGAGCTTCATGGTGTCCTCCTCCTGCTGCTGCTGCTGGGTGCTGCAACCAGGGCAGACCAGAGCACCCGATGATTTTTGCAATAAGGAGCTGGCCCTCCGGGCAGGCGGCTGACTGCCTGGGCCCTGAGGAAGAAGCCGCCGCGGACTGCAGAGCGGAGGCTGGACGGGGCGAGGGCAAGGCCGCCGAGTCGGAAAGAGGAGGGCCGGAGAGGAGAGGGGCAGGGGGCAACGAGGGGAACGGGCGACGGCGCTGGCGGCTGGCTGAGTGGCTTGCCCTACTCGCTGCTTGTGTTTGGGCTGCGATGGGCCAAAATCTACTTAAAACGGGCCGCGACTAGAGCCACTGCCTGGGCTGCCCTAGTGTTTGGCCCGCCCCGCCTGTTTCCTTTGCGCGCCCGCGTCTCCGCACCTCTTAAATTAGGAAAAAAGTCTACTTTTGGTCGCCGAAACTTTTCGAAGCCAGATTTTGGTCGCCATCATACAAAATCGGACAAAGCGGGTCCTCAACTTTTGAAACCGTGCAGATTTCGTCCCTCGGCGGTTTTGGACGGTGGTTTCGCTTCTGATAACTCGGTTTTGCTTCGATGGCTGTGGTTTCGTTTTTCCTTTTTTATTTATTTAAAATTTGAATCTTTCAAAAATCATAGTAAATCCTTTTTATAAAATAGAAAATCAATTTTGTTGGACTCCACATGAGTAGAGCTACGCAATGAATATATAATATGATATACTTTTGTACAAAGTTTTTTGCTAGAAGGTTTTGCCTTTTTTTTTATTTCAGCTCAATTTTTAAAAAATCATAGTAAATTACAGAAAAATTATAAAATAAGAAATTCAATTTTGTTGGACTCCGCATGAGGCGCGCAATAACACAAAGACGTGAATTACTTGTGGCTCTTTAAACTGGGTTAGGTTAGCTAGGTTTCTTTGTCTTTGATCTGTGCGTCTGTATTTATGTAAACCCGATGGATCCCGGCCAATAAATTAAATAGTACACCTATATATCTTTATTGTGTAAATATGCTTATGTGGAGTCTAGCAAAATTATTTTTTTTCAATTTTAGGATTTTTTATAATTTATTATAATTTTTAAATATTGAGTCGAAATAAATAAAAAGAAAAAGGCAAAACCTTCATAGCAAAAAATTTTATATTAAAGTATACCATATTATATATTCATTGCGTAGCTCTTACTCATGTGGAGTCCAACAAAATTGGATTTTCTATTTTATGAATTTTCTGTGATTTACTATGATTTTTGAAAGATTCAAAATTAAAATAAATAAAAAAAGAAAAACGAAACCACGGTCACTGTAGCAAAACCGGAGTTACTGTAGCGAAACCACCGTCCAAAACGCCCGAGGGACGAGGGACTTAAATCAAGACGGTTTCAAAAGTTGAGGGACCCGCTTTTGTCCGGTTTTGGAGTTGAGGGACCAAAATCTTTTCGCAAAAAGTTGGGGGACCGAAAGTAGACTTTTTCCCTTAAATTATTAGGGCGGAGCGGACGGATCTTTGATCTTTGATTTTTTTTTCGAAGCGTGCAACGGATCCTTGATCCCGCTCTACGGAGCATTCCCGCTCTCGCTATACTAGTGGGAGGGATTCAGGTTGGCTTGATTGACAAGGTACGGAGACCCACCCTAGCACCTCCACCCTGTTTCTCGACGAGATTATAAAAGCATGAGTTATTATTAATTTCAAAGAAACATGAGTTATTAAGAGCACTCACAATGCGACTCTATCGTGATTTCTATCCTCATTTATTACCCCTATTTATTGTTTTTTACTTGATGTGGCGCTATATTTATTGAAGAGAGAGAGGAAAACACAAGAAACCAAGTCTAACTAAGAAACCAAGTCTTCACGTAAACCAAAATAATTTGTGAGAGTGACAAGTGGGCCATGTGACATCATGATAAAAATTACATTGTGGGAGATAGTTTCTTGACACAATGTCCAAGACTATAGAAACATGATAGTTTCTAGCATTGTGAGTACCTAAGATAAGATGGGTTGGAATTTGGAATAATGCGAATCCCTCGTGCCCATTAGCAGTGTCCTGTACTGGCACATATGCCTCATGTACAAAATTTGATTGATTGCAGTTAAAATTTGGACACAAGTTAATTTCATCGTAGCCAATGATGAATACATATGCAATGATATAGGAGTGTTTAGACCCACATTGTACTGCATTATTGTATTGCTTTTTTTTACCCATTTTTACACTTTTCTTAAAAAAGCTTCTGCTTCAGTGTTTGGAAGACGCTAAGAAGTAACAAGGGGTGGTGGTGATCTTACACTGCATTAAGAGAGGTGGGAATTATTAAGTTGCATGCACCAACCAATTCAACCCAAAAGCTTAAGCTGGTGGGGAGAGGTGGGCAATTCACTTATATTCCAACAGGAATTACATAGGATTCAAAAGTAATCCACAGATTACTGTTGAGTCCCACAAGCACAAACAAGCAGCAAGAATTGGGGGGACCCTCCGCCTCACAACTCCAACGAAACCACCTAAAACCTACAACTGTAGCCACATCACAATGAGCGTCAACATAGAAGACCTTCCAGCAGCGGCAAACGGCGGCAAAGCATCCGCCAACGAACCAACGAGACGACGACAAAGCATCCGCCAACGACCATACGGTGGCAAAGCATCCACCAATGAACCACGGTGGCAAAGCATCCGCCCACAACCTAGCCATCAGCCGTCACTCTTGGCGGCTCAGCAGCTGCCCAAGAGGAGGCCAACGCACACGGTGGCAAAGCGTCCACCAACGAACAACCTAGCCATCAGCCGTCACTCTTGGCGGCTCGCCAGCCCAAGAGAAGGCCAACGCACACGGTGGCAAAGCATCCACCAACGAACCACGGCGGCAAAGCATCCGCCAACGAACCACGGCGGCAAAGCATCCGCCAACGAACCAAAGAACAACCGAGCGGACAGTCAAGAGTCGCAAGACAATCCAAAAGTGAGTGGGAATGAGGTGTAACGGGCACGAGAGGGAGTCCCCGAGGAGGCGGAGGCGGCGGGCCACCGGCCGCGGATGACCATGTCCGCGAAAGAGATGATGCTCGACGTTGCCCCCCGCTGAGGACACGGGCGCCAAAGGCGCCGTCAACGCCGTCCCAAGAGGGATGGGTTTTCACCCGCATCTTCCCGTGAGGTGAAGGAGACGACCGGTCACCAACCCCACCACCACGGTGGCGCAAGTGCACCACCGCAGACGCCGGCCAACCACGCCACCATGACGCCGTTGGGGTGCGCCCGAAGCGCACCGTCATCGCCCATGCCACCATGGCGCAGCCGAAACCACCACAAGGCCCAGCTGCAGAGCGCATGACAGCCCCTGACACCACCACCCCCGGGACTGCCGAAGAGCTCGGCCGCAACTTCCTCCCACAACCACGCCGCGCGAGCGGCGCACGGCGGGGTCCAGGGAGAGGGGACGCTCGATCCGTGCACAGAGGCCCGAGAATCCATGGCCGGCCGCCGGTCTTGGAGCAGCACCACCGCCGAGCATCATCGCGAGGGCACGCAGGGCCATGGAAGCCGCCAAACGGGCCAATCCACGCAGCCCCGACGAGCAAGGCCGCTGGTCGCGGCACCCATCACGGCGACCCGGCTGCCCGGGCGGCCGGGATCCAAAGACCGGAGCCGCGGATCCGCACCGGGGGGCGGATCCGCCCTGCCGGCGCCGGCGGCCGACATCGCGGGAGTTGGACAGAGGTAGAGGAAATGGGGGCGGAGGGCGAGGAGAGGCCGGGTGGGAGAGGAGACAACAACCGCCTTTTTGAGCAGCGGACAGGGCGGCCGCCGCCACCGCTGAAATGGAGGTGCGGCGACGGCGGCGGGAGGGGCAGCCCCGACGGGGGACCCGGCGACGGCGGGTAGTTTCCCAGTCGCCCTAGCGACGACGCGAAGGTCTTTTGAAGCCTTGTGTCACAGGTTGAAACTTTGATGGGTATGTCGCACAATAACTTATTTTACAAGGATGTCGAAGAATAATCAAAGAACTTGTCTCACAAGAAGCTCATTAAAGAACAAAAGAATGGATGATCTTACAGGAAGCTCATATTAGAATAAAAGGACTTATCTGTCAACAAGGTCAGAAAAGAACAAAAGAATTTGCAAAGGAGAGACAACTGAGTTACTGATTTCAGGTCTGCATGTCCTTCCTTTTTATCTCATGTTTCTTACAGCTCTATTTGACATTCATAGTTGTTGTATCATGTTTCTTTTAACTTCATAACCTGGATATGGAATCAGATCAAGATGTCTTGAGTGAGCTGAGTCCGGAGGTAGCATCAAATTTGTCTAGAAGCGTTGTGTCACTTTCTCTGTCCCATGGTGATTATGTGCTGTTGCTTTCTTACTTCCCTGACATTTTTAAACATTGCTAGTAATAATTAGTTAAAATTACGATACTGTGCAGAAAACAAGGTGTTGTTTGCATGCTCGGGCATACCTGTACAGCTTGGGGGGGGCAGTTTCAGGGTTTCTCACTTCTTCAAGCTTGGTTAAAGCTTTAAATGATAAAAGAACAGACCATGGTGATAACTTGAAGGTTGGTGCTGCTGATCACCATTTCTATTTTTTTTCTCTTTTACCGACTGTTGTTTATACTTTTGCTTTATCATTATAGATTGGAGTGCGCCATGAACACAATCTTGTCACAGGGTTTTTGGGACGATATGATTTAGACCGTGACATTGCTGTTATCAACGTCGAGAACTTCCCTGGTCTTTGTCCCATAGTTTTTCGGAGTCTGACAACATTTCCACCCCATACTAATGCAGTAGCTCTAGGCTGTGACAGCTCTGGCAAATTAATTACCAAACGTGGGATTTTGAATTTTGATCCAAGCGAACATTTCCTATCGCATATGCTGTTCACATGTAAAACCAGCGAGGTACATCTGCATTACAATATGATGAGTATTTTAATCTGTTGCTGTATTTAGTAACCAGTCAAGTGTATCTCTGGGGCTATAAATGATGTTTTTTCCTATGTTACTCTTGTTCAATTTCAATTTATTTTATTTGATTTTATTATTGTATCTCTGGCCTTCCCCAACTATCTTGGGACAAAAGGCTATATTGTTGTTGTTATTCTTATATCTCTTTTTTCTCGAATACGCAAAAGATTTGCGCATCTTTGTATTTAAGAAGAAGAGTTTTTACACCGCGCACTAGCGTGTTTTGGGAGGGTAAGATTTACAATAGGCACTGTCTTCCTTGTCGTTTTACACATGGCGATTACTCGCTTGCTAATTCTCCTAGGTGGCGCGCCTCTGCCTCTATCCATAGGTCGGCGACCGCTTAATCTTAGCGAGGAATTGCACGCTAGTGGCCGCTTCTCCGAAGAATCTCGTGTTTCTCTCTTTCCAAAGCTCCCATGCCACCCGGGAAGAAGAGGGTGTCTGCGCCCTTTCTCTTCTCTTTGTGCCACCTCCGTCTCCACCGCTTCCACCAGTCGAGGATGGATCCCCCACCCACCGTGGGAGGCGTCAACCCCAAGCGTCGCCAGATGGTCCACCGGATGTTTCTAGAGAAGCGGCAGCGATGATGATGTGGTCAATGGTCTCCGGTCTTGATCACAAAGGTAGCACTCGTCGCGCGCATCAAGCCCGTGGCGGTGCCTCCTATCCGCGGTCGAGTGCCTCCTCCGGAGAGCCAGCCATAGGAAGATCCTGACACGTAACGGCGCCCAAGTGCTCCAGACCCGAGTACAACCCGGGATCGAGTGGGACGGCTGGTGTAGGGCCCTATAGGCCGATCTGGAGGAGTAGGTCCCCTGCTGGGTCCATTTCCACACCAAGCGGTCGGCGTTGTTGTTGAGGACTTCCAGCTCGACCAAATCCCAGAGACGTTGATATTGCTGGGTAGCGGGGACAGAGATGCCTCCAGTGATCTGTCGTACCCATGCGCGTCCCTGTAGTCCTTGTGCCACAGTTGTCTGCCGGATGTCCCTGCGGCTGACGAAGTTCAGCAAGCTTGGCGCAATATGCTTGACTGCCCTTCCTCGGATCCATCGACCCGTCTAGAAGGGGGTGGACCGACCGTCTCCGAGGACCGTGGTACGTGGATGCCTCAAAGAAACTTTGAACCTCTCGTGGCACGGAGAGCGGCAACTCAGCTCAGGCTCGGGTCTATTCTTGTATCTCTAGTCTGTAATTATTTTCTTTTTGTTTAGGTTTGCGGCGCGGGCCACTTTTTGATCTTGATGGGAACTTTCTTGGCATGAACTTTTCATCCTGTGCCGAAGGAACCTTTTGCCGCCATCGACACAATTCTTGATCAGTGGTGGCATTGTATATGCCTGGATGAGATTAGATTTCCTCCACTCTTAAAATCTTCTAGTGAAGTGAGGTGTGTCTCCTATAATTTTCTGCTCCCGACATGGTATAGTGAGGCTGGTTTGATACATTTTACTTTTTTGGGTACTCAAGTTGATGTTCTTCAACAGGGCTGGAGAAAGTTCTAATGTTGAGGTGTCTAATTCTCATAAAAAAGGTGAACACATATTTAAACTTCATACATCTCAAAACAGTTTGTTATGTGTAGTCTATTATTTTATAATGATATATATGTGTAAAATCTCCTTAAATACTACATTTTCTTGCGTTAACTATTGATTTTTAGTGCTAATCAGCTAAAAGTTTATTCTGCAGAATCACTTCACTTGTCAACTCATGTTGTCATCATATGTTACTTTTTGTGCACTAATGTTATGCATGTAATTTTAGAATTTTATGTGGACACTACTTATCATATCCGTTACACAATATTAGCGTGATATTTTTTTTTTTAAGATAAAAGGCATTGACTAGCTTTATTGAAAGCTTAACAGATCGAAAGGTTTAACTGCTGCGAAGACCAGCTTATCGAAACGCCGCGCGCGCATACAAAAGCCACCAAGATAACGACATACTCATATACGGCCATGCAGCACGAGGCCCGTTGGCACGGTGATTTGGCCCGGCCGAGGCACGCACGCACGGTGACCTTGGCCCGTGGCACGGCACGCCCGTCACCGACCGTGTTCGGCCGCCACCCCGCCCGTGGCACAGGCAGTGGCACGACACGCCGGCACCGGCGGCACGGTGGCGACGGCCTGGTGCATCACGCAGGGCAGCCTACTAACAGCCCCAATAAGCCGGCCCGCTCCCTCCCTCGTAACCCTAACTCCCTAACATCCCAATCCCGATTCCCGGGCCCCGCCGAATCGCATACAGAAACGGTGGCGACTCCGCCTCCTCCCTCCTCTCGACTCGTGACGCAGCCAATCGCGGCGACCCGCCTCCTCCCTCTCCTCCGTCTCCTCCGGCAGCCGCGGTGGCGCGGAGGCTCGCGGTCCGGCCCTCTTCTCCGACCAGCGCGAGGCGGCGGCGCTGAGGCTCGCGAGTCGCGCCCAGCGCCCAGTCACGGCCGCTCTCTTCCGACAGACGCGCGATGCGGCGCTTCTTCGATCAGCGCGCGGCGGCGAAGCGTGCCGTCGTGCCGTGGCGCCCGCAGCACGCCGTGGCTCACGCGTCTTGCACGGGTAGCCCGACCAGCGGTGCCCCGGGCCGGAGGCCGCACGCATCGCCGGCGGCACGGCACGATGGCCATGTATACTCTAGACCTCGACAAGGTTTTTAATCGCCTAAACAACGAAACCAAGAAGGCGATAGGCCGCCAACAGACCTGAAACTTACCACCTCAACAAGTCTCAATGAGAGGTTACAAAGATAGCACCATAGAAGTTCCAAAACAAGCATGACAACATACTAAATCGTAGTCGCACTAGACGTCGCCAAGAAATGGATCATGTCCTCCACCATGGGTTTCACCTTCGGTTGCATCGGATCCAATTCTTTAGTAATGTGACCGCCTTGAACACCGGGCGTCGTCGGAGAGGACATGAACTTCTTGTTGATGGCGGCATCATTACGAGTGTTCCAAATCATCCAGAGAGCACCTGCACATAATATCAGCGTCGCCTTATGCTTCAGCGCTTCTTACCTCTATAAGTTTCTCTATAATCTCAATAAACAAGGCCGCGCAGGTGATGGGAGATAGATTCTAGCCCAAACAATTCGGATGAATGCCCAAAGAAACATAGCTATGGGACATTGAAAGAGAATATGGTCGACGTTTCTAATCGTCACACATAAGGCATTTTTGATCCGGGCGTTTTTGTTCTTCAAATGAACTCCACATTGAATTCAATCATGGCTTGCCATCCACATAAAGATTTTGACCTTCAAATAAACTCTAGATTTCCAAATCAAAGCATCATTTGTGTATCTATTACCCCACCGGATGTCATGAACTTATATAGAGATCTAGCTGAATATTTTTGGCTTTTCTCCAATAACCAGATCACCTTATCTCTACCCTTAGTTAGAACGACCTCATTTAGCTCTTGCATTAGCTGATCCCATTCAAAGAATCCGACTAGGCTTGGTTGCCTTCTCGAACTCTATTCCACCTCAATGTCCGGGTGCGTGGTCGTATTAAAAATATTTGGAAAAACAGATTTTCAAAGGGCAGCCTACTCGCCTAGCAACCATGCCAAAACCTTGTTTGGTGTCTAGCTCTAATGCTTATGCCTCGACCTCCATTGTACCATTCTCTTACTTCTAATAATGACTTCCGAATTGTGACCCTTTGTTGTTTCTAATCCTGAAAATACTCTTATTGTTTAGATACTTATTCTTTAACAATGATCAATACAAACTATCATCCTCACTTTCTAACTTGTTGATCCACCTAGCCAATAAACATATATTCATAACAATATTATCCACTTTCTAACAATATGAGCAGATATTAGTGCTAATCATTTGACATATTTGTATTGTTGCACCAAGATATAGAGGTGTGCTTAGCAAAGATGAACTTTAGGGTTTGGAATCCCGAGGCTATCCTGAGCCTCTAAAATCAATGTTAACTGGTGAGTCTGCAGCAAGTACTATGACTTTTCCTACATTATGGTCTTTATAGCTTTGTTGTAATGTTGCCCCACTTAAAAGTACTGTGTCTTGTATCTTCAACCAGATGGCGTTGTTTTGTCTAATACTTTTGAGGAGCCTTTTGGATGGGTCCAAAGATTGTTTAGTCCAGCTCATACACTCAGTCTCACTGTCCAATTCCAATTAAATCTTTATAAGCATGTCTTATATCATCTGCTCTATGAGTATGCTGCACAAGGTCCAATAACACATAAGTGACAAACATAAGTGGGGAAAAACAATAACTAACACCAAATTTTAACAAAGGAGACTAACATTTACCCATCTGGAGTTTGGAGCCAAGCCCTCATAATCATGGTAACTGATCGAGCAAACAAAATCTAGCCATATCCGGTACATGCATACAACATTGCAATGACTGAATTCAATATGATAGAAGATGCAGATAAGGGGAAGGGAGAGGGAAGAGAGAGAGGATACATATTTAGATAATATGTTACTCAAAGACATGTCCAAGTTGGATAATAGGAGTATTGCTAATACTCCTATTTTAAACCTGTCTTTGTAGTATTGGAGAGGTACAGTGTTAGTTGTGTAATACTTTTAAGTATGTCCTATTCATTATAAACAATCGTTTGGTCATGTTTAATTAATTAATAATCAGACCATTTTGTTAACTGCAAAGCGGAATAGAAATCAGAAGAATCGGAATTAGGGTAGGAAGCAGAGCAATAAGCAAGGATCAAATGAATAACTATTTAGTTGGGGAATGCATGGTTCATTCAAAGGACTAGAACATGGGAGGGGAAGCACAACAAGGGATGAAAACGGAGAGAAGGGAGGAAGATGAACAATAATACATGTTTGTGATATTTCTTTGATGCCTTCTACAATCCATCGCTGGCGCCTTTTATAGCCAACAAGAGGGACCAACACCGGCTCATCCATACTAGGCCCACTTGGTAGCCGATCCTAACACATTGTTTGGGATCACTTGGGTCGTGGAGTACTTACCATTCAAATATTGACATGTGGCATGGGCACATGGGCATGGGCTTGGGCTATTAGCAATAGTACTCTGTACTCCACTAATAATACAAAAAAGAGGAAAGATATACTTCACTCATGTGACAATTGCCTTCTCCTCATTCGAATTTTGATCCGTCTGATTTGATCTATGATTGATCGGCCCGCTCCTTTGTGCGTTCGCGTTTGGGCGTTCGTCGTTTGGATTTTGTGTGTCCGCTCTGGGCCTCCCACCCTTGACGGCTCACGACTCACCACTGATGGTGTGTGGCCCCCACGTGGCTCGCAGCACCTCCGCCCATGGCGTCTCTCACATCCCCGACACGACCTCCACACCCAGGTCGCCACCTCCACCTCAACGGCGTCCCATGTAGGTCCGGCCCCACCACCACCATCTTGCCACCACCCTCGCCATCCGTGAGCATCGCCCTCGCCCCGCCGCCGCTGGGCGGGCGGCTGGCGTGCAGGGCTTCGCCTATGCTCCCCGGTTGAGCGGCCAAGAGCTACTGAGAGCGCAGGAGCGCGCGACGATACCTCCAAGCCCCCCTCCGCCGAGCTCCATGGTGGGTGGAGGAGGTCGCACGCCGTCGGTGGGTGGGGAAGCCGCGCACCGCAGGGGTAGGGGCCGCGAGTTGCACAAAATTAGGGGTACCGTGTCCCGCGCTGCCGCCGGCACATGCCACGCGCCACGTCGTCGGGCTTCGTGGTGGAGAGGGTGTGGGCCGCACGCTGAAGGGTCGAGATGGGGACTAGAGGGGGGGGTGAATAGTCCCTTTTCAAAACTAATCGAACCGGCTAACCGAAACAAATGCGAATTAAACTTATCGGTCTAGCCAAGACTTCACCGCTCTATCTATGACTCTAAATCACCTCACAAAAGATCCTACACAAGAAGAGTGAGGTGACAAGCCTAGCTTGAGCTCCTAATCAATTCTAATGCAAGGTCACACAAACCTAAGCACTAGTACTTCAAGCACGGGTGAGCTCCTACACAAATCTAGTAAGCGCAAGCACAAAGCTCCTAAGCTCACTAGATGCACAATGGACAAGGCAACACACGCCTAACCTAAAGGCTCAAATTACCTAGCTACACAGGCTAAGCAAAGTAACTAAACAAGCTACACAAGCTAGATAGTTACAACTACTCTACTCAAGCACAAGCACAATGTATATATGAAAGTAATAACAAAGCTTGTGATGAAGAGATTGCAAACCACCGCGAAGTGTGGACACAAGATGACACCGGTGATTTTACCGAGGTCTCTGGAAGCTTGCCAACTTCCCCTACTCCTCGTTGTGTCGACCAACACTTTAGTGGTTCCACGGTTTGGCGAATCACCCAAGAATGATTCTCGCTTAATGGCCGGTGCCAAATCCCACACCGGGAGCTCGACGAGTCCCTCACACGCTGTGAGTCCTCTAGCCAATCCCTCGAGGGTACCGTGTGAACCCACACACAAGTGTGGTAGCTCAATGACACGCTCCACTAGAGTTGCTCTTCACGATCCCCGCGAGGTGAGCACGAACCTCTCACATTCTCCTCTTCTGAGCACCGCACAATCTTCTTTGCGTGCTTCACGAAGTCTCCTCTTGCCACCAAGCCGCCTAGGAGGTGGCAACCTCCAAGAGAAACAAGCACACCGGCTTACAACACGATCACCTAGTGCCACGAATGCGATCTCTCAACGCAACGCACTAGAACTCGATCTCTCACTCAATCGGATGAACGAAATCAAGCATATGTGGGTGGGAGGGCTCTCAAGCACCACACAACAAGCCACAAAGGCTAGAGTGTGCTCAAGAACCAGCCAAAGCCGCCACCCCATCTATTTATAGCCACAAGCCAAAATAGAGCCGTTGGGGTGCTTACAGCGGGCCCGGACGACACCGACCCGGACTCATCGGGCGAAGTCCGGTCCAAATAGTCCGTCGAACCCGACAAGGCCCCGGCCCCACAACAACCCGGGAGCATGCTTCCGCATGCGTCCGGTCGGCACCGGATGCTTCCGGTAGGTAATCGCGTCCGGTCGACCGTCGACCACACACCGAAAAACATGCTCTGCCAGACGCGCACCGACCGGGCGCTTCCGGTGGCAGCGCCCGGTCAAGCCTCCGCTCCTTCGCCGAAGCGTCCGGCCGACGCTTCCGGTCGCCGCTTCCCCGCGAAACTTCTCCGCCTTTGCTTCGACATGCTACCCATCAAGTATACCAAACTTGAGCACGAGGAATAGCATGTTTTCACCACTAACTTGCATCCGGCGCAATAGAAAATATGCAACTCATTTTCTCGAAAGCGCGAATCCCGCCTCGCCAAGCTTCTGCGGGAGGATGAGCGTTCCCAAACCCAACTCAACCTCGCAATCACCGCCGCCTTTGCAAATGTGCCAACACCACCAAGTGTACATCACCATGTGCATGTGTGTTAGTATTTTCACAATCATTTTCAAAGGCCGGGTTAGCTCTTAGCACGCCACTCGATCCTAACACGCCCCAAAGTTAGATCGCTCAAGTGGCACTAGATGACCGATATGCAAACAAGTTTGCCCCTTGATAGTACGGCCATCTATCCTAAACCCGGTCATAAACTTCTAAGCTCCTCATGACCGGCGAAAATGAAATGCCCTATAGGTTATACCTTTGCCTTGCGCATTTCCATTCCACTCCAACTTCAAGTGCCGATGCAACACATGCACCAACACGATCAAGAATGATATGATCCATTTCATATCATCACATGACCTTCTTGGTCCATCGATCTTGACCTCACTTGCTCTTCACCGCTAAGCGTTGTCCTTCGGCGCCAAGTCCCTCGACTTGCCCTTCACACTTGCAACCGGTCCATCAAGCCAAGCCTCGCCTTGATCTTCACCACCTCGGTCACATGACTCCATGTCATGTTTCATATGCAATAAGCTCCTTCATTTGCATCATCACGCAGGAACTAATTTCCCTGTATATAATCTCAATCACACATATTAGTTCACCTAATGTTGACACTCAATTACCAAAAACCACAAGGGACCTTTCACACGCCTCCATGGACACCGGGGATGGGAGGCCGCACCGCTACGGTTTTTTTTGGGAGTTTGTTTTTTGGGTTTGATTTTGTTTTTATGCTTGTTTTAACAAAATTGTTATTGGGTTTGAGGTTTTGTGAGTGGGGTTAGTTTTTGTTTTGGGTGTTTTCTAGGATTTTTTTTTTTTTTTTTGTGTGAGGGGGTTTGGAGGTTTGGGAGGAGGTTTGGTAGTTTGGTTTTGATTTTTGGGGGTCTGTGGTTTTGGTTTTGGTTTTTTGGGGTTTTTTGCCCTCGCCAAAATTCGTGTGAGGGTCACGCCCCTATCACACAAATCTTGATTTGCCAAAAATTTGTGTAATTTGGTCAAAGAAATTGCTTGAGTGAAAAAAGGTTAAATCATCCAAGTTTGATATTGACAACCTAAAAAAAGGCCACCGGGGGTTGTTGCCATTTAGATTCGAATTTGGCTGAAAATCAAGCGCTGGCCACGTATTAGTGTAGTTCTTGAACATCATGACGTCAATGCCATATGTACTTTTGTTAGAATTTTAAATAAATATAAAGAGTTTCATGTTCCATTCATTCATATTTTTGTTAGAACTTTCATGCACTTGACATTTGGCAAACAAGAAGGAACCTTGTGATATTCATTCAATCTTTTTTTCATTTGGCATGGAGCTCTGGTGTATCATACCTCGTCGGGTCACTGACAGACCTGGCCCACAAACAGCTGCAAACCAACTACCAACTGCTGCTCTGCTCGTCCGCTACAACACGCCAACGGCGAACGCCCAACGACGACCAAGTCTTGCCTTGCACTCCTTTTCAAACCCCCGCCGCCGCCTCCATCGCCAGTTGCTACCCACCTGCGAGCTGCGCGGCCGCGTGCCTCTCAATCTCCTCAATCCTCCACCTGCGGCGGAGGCGATGGCCACCAAGCCCGCGCCCCGGCCTCGCCGCCCGCCCCGCCGCACGCCTGCGGCCGCCGGCGCGGCGAACGGGAACGGGAAGGCGCCGCCCTCGTCCAAGCCCACCTCTCCGGTCCACCCATCGTGAGTGCGCGCCAGACGCCCCCCTCCCACTCCTCCAATCAAATCACTCTTGTCTTGTGTGATGGGGACGTGCTGATCGTGTGCTCGCGCGTGCGCAGGTCGGCGGCGGAGCCGGAGAGGACTGTGAAGAAGCTGCGCTTGGCGCGGGCGCTCACGGTGCCGGAGGCCACCCAGGTGTCGGAGGCGTGCCGGAGGATGGCGGCCAGGCGCGTCGACGCCGTGCTGCTCACCGACGCCAATGGGATGCTCTCGGGCATCCTCACAGCCGAGGTACGAGACGAATCCGGGGAGGTGGAAAGGCGTTGTGGCACCTGTGAGGACCCAAAATGTGTGGTCAGATGTACAGAAAATATTCGATTTTTGGATGAATGGCTCTGCAACTTGCATTATTCTTCAAATTCCGGGTGAAGGGTGGGCACCGATACATTGAGCTAGAATGAGTTGAATCATATGCCAGATGAGCTAAATAAATCTCATTTTCTTGGAGGTCATGCATTTCGGGTTCGGAAGGAACCAGAAGGAGAATATTGGGTGATTAGAGGAATATTTTGTTTGTCGACAAACAAGAGTACTTTTCCATTTTCCCTAATGATTTTGATGGGATTAATCACGAGCTGTGTGATCAATATGAGGATTAGTTCTCAAATCTCAACTGGGGCCTTCGCACTTGTTTTTCATCTCCTTGTGTAGGACATCACGGGACGGGTAATAGCTGAGGGTCTCAAGCCTGATGCAACATTTGTGGAGAAGGTGATGACACGGAACCCAGTTTTTGTTATGTCCAATTCATCGGCCATAGAGGCACTGCAGAAGATGGTCCAAGGTTTTCTTGTCATATATTTTTTACCGATTCCAAACATCTGTATCTGTTGTTAATTTCACCATTGGTCGTGATCACTGTTATATTTTAGCTGAAGATGACCTGTATCTCGAAACAGGTACTGCTGTGATCTGTGCAATTGGAGAAAATCACTGCACCTCTTAATGAAAAACGGGTGAATAAACCACTGCAAATTAGCTTCTCATGATTTAAATTATCTGTGCAGTTATGCACTGGCGCTTTGATCGTGAAATTCACTCAGTACTACAACTGTTCCAAATGCATTTACCAGTGAAGTAGGAAGTAGCAGAAGGCCAACTGTACTTGTGCAGGGAATAAAAGACAGCAAACTAAAAGTAAAACTGTGTGCAAACTAGTACATTTTCCCACTGTTGGGGCTCCAAGTGGTACCATTTGAACCGTGTGAACCTTCACAACATCTATGTAAAGACTAAATAAAGTTGGGTGAACCTGTCGTTATCATAGGATTGCATATGGTCAAAATATGGATCATGTAAAATTAGACATGTCAAAGAATTTGGATGAACGTCTCTTTCATTGACATGGTTTTCATGCACAGGCAAATTTAGGCACCTTCCCGTAGTGGAACATGGTGAAGTCATTGGTATGGTGGATATTAAGAAGTTTCTTTATGATGCAATTTCAAGAATGGAGAAGGCTGCAGAACAAGGCAGCGCAATAGCAGCTGCTATGGAAGGGGTTGAGACACAATGGGGAAATGATTTTCCAGGTTTGTTTGCTTTGCTTACTTTTTGAATAACATTAGAGTCAACTTCTCAAATAATATTGAACTGACCTATATGTTAAGATCAAGCTTGATGTATACCAGCTCTCTTTTAACAAAGTGATGTTGTATTTTGATTCTTTTTGCTTAGGACCACATGCATTCATGGAATCTCTTCGAGAACAGATGTTCAAGCCTTCCTTGTCAACTGTTATAACTGAAAATAGCTGGTACATTTGCTACTACCAGTAACATCTTGATTGCACAATTTATTTTCACTGTTTTTTTTTTCAAACGTTTCTTTTTCCTCATAGTGCTGCAGTGGTGTTCCATCAGATCCAGTAACTTTAGCCGCCAAAACAATGAGGGAACATCGAGTTAACTCAGTTGTTGTCATGTCAAGGAATGTGTTGCTAGGAATTGTCACGTATGTTCCTGTTCCTGGCAAAAAATCACTTAATCTTTTTAGTTTTCGTTTGTTGCAGTTGTTTATTCAGTGCTGACTCTAGGATGATGAGTTGTGCTGCTTTCTAGTAATATGTAGTTCCATTTAACAGGAATAACATCTATATGGATTTCTTTTTATTAACGTAAGGCCTGCACAAACATGCCTGATTTGTATTAATATAATTGTTATTAAAGGCCCAGGCCCAAAAACACGATGTGAAAGAAAAAAAAAAAGAGTGTCAAGGGTTGATTTGTATGGATTTTTTTTCAGTTCCAAGGATCTGGTTTTGCGAGTATTGGCACAGAATTTATTGCCAGATGCAACTCTGGTAGAAAAGGTACACATACAAATTGAATCATTCATATTTTATTCCAATGATTTTGTTCTTTATCTGTTTGCAATTTTTCTGGTTACGTTCTTATGTATCTGAAGGCTATGACTGCAAACCCTAACTGTGCCACAATGGACACATCAATCCTTGATGCTCTACATTCAATGAAAGACGGAAAATTTCTGCATATTCCTGTCGTAGGCAAAAGCAAGTGCCTAATCCTTGTTGCAAATTAGCGATCCATTTTAACAGTGTTGCTAACTTAAATCTTTTGATAGATGGACAGATTATTGCGTCTTTGGATGCTCTACAACTAATCCATGCAGCTATATCCATGGTGAGGGCAAAAACTTTTCTCACTACAACACTATACTGAACGCTTTTTTGTTATGGTAATATTTTATCTGAACAGAGCTGAGATTTCAAGAGAGAATGAGATACATTAGGTTTAATCGGGAATGAAAAAAAAGTTGACTTTAGTTTTTATGGAAATGAGATTTGAAATGCTAAGATATTATGCTTTCCTTTGAGAAAATATAACCTTCTGCCTAGTAACATTAGTGGCAACTCAAAATTTTGTTACTACATAATCCTTATCTTTTGTTTTCATTAGGTTGAAGGAGCATCTGGAGCATACGATCTGGCAAATAGTATGATGCAGAAGTTTTGGGATTCTGCTCTTGCCATGCATCCTGCAGAAGAATTTGATGCTCGTAGGTTGATCTTTTTCTGCTTGTATTTTTGCTTTCCACTTACAAAAGCTCCCTCTTTTTTAAAATTGTTCTTAGCGCTTTCTTAAACTTGTGCAGTGATGAATCTCGAATGGTGGCATCAGACAGTGCTGACGGGAAACATGTACATCCTCCTCATGTTAGCAGTTCTTTCTGTTTTAAAATTGAGGACAGAAAAGGGCGTATGCACAGATTCAGTTGTGGTTAGTGCTCATTGCTCTTTCCTGACTCTTGTTTTCTGACGATGCATCATAAGGCTGTGCTTCCTTTCCTGTCTGCATGCAGTTTCAGAAAGCTTAGACGAGCTTGTGTCTGCTGTGGCATACAGGCTAGGAACGGATGGTGAAAAGTCGAGCA
Organism: Hyparrhenia diplandra; assembly: GCA_015847255.1. Lineage (NCBI taxonomy): Eukaryota > Viridiplantae > Streptophyta > Magnoliopsida > Poales > Poaceae > Hyparrhenia > Hyparrhenia diplandra. The sequence goes on along the minus strand of JADLZK010012544.1, from coordinate 33,998 downwards.
TCAAACTTCTGGTAAGAGGTGGATTCTTGACTTGGAAGCACACACATGTGAATTGGACAATCCTAAAAATTTATGATACAATTTGTTGGTTACGGACTCACCTGAATTACTCTTGATGCTCAAACAGTATGACGACGATGAAGGTGACAGAGTTCTCCTGACTAGAGATAGTGACCTTACTGCAGCAATCCAGCATGCCAAATCAGCTGGGTGGAAGGTAAAATCATCATCTTCCTATTTAGCTTATTACTGAGCCACCAAAATGCCCCTTGTCCCAATGCCGAGCAGATATTCAGAGCTTGCTTTCCTGTCCCAGGTCCTGAGACTGCATAACGACGAGCCCCAGGTTATCCCCGAACCCTCCGTGCCGCAAGCAAATCCCTCAACCGCACACAGCGCGCGACGGTCTCTCCGGTTCGGCGTCACGGTTGGCGCCGTTGCTCTCGCCGGCGTCGTGGTGATCTTCTACCTGAAGCGCTCTCAGCTCTGAGTCCACAATTCAAGTGCTCACACCACACTGTACAGATTACACTCATCCACCCACAAGGTGAAACACAGCATGCAGGTTGTATACGTAATTGGAGATACACAAGTGACACGACAAAATAAGGCATGGTCTTTTTTCCCCTCTGCCACCATGCCAAGGCCGTACAGTAGAAAGAAAAACACTTAGTTTTATGTTTGGCATTTTTTTCCCTCAGCTGTGTTGTGCAGTCCTGAGTTTCAGAGCTTGTTCAGGCTTTGAATTGAGTCAAACTTATTAAATTTGACTGAATTTGTGTAAAAAAATATTAGTAATATTTATAACTCGACGTAGGTTTAATATAAAGGTAATGTCTTAATATAAAATACTGCACCCTACTCCTATGATTGATTCAATAATATTTATTTTCTATCACAAACATTACCTTTTCATATGTGTTTAGTTAAATTAGAATGTGTGGCTATGGTAATAACAATATTCAGGTAGACAGAGCTCTGTGTACCCCAGTCAGAAGAGTACAACCCATGGCCCACTCTAAAAGTCAGTGAAGGGCAGACAGACAGGACCTGTCAGCCAAGTGCAATGGTATGGGGTTGGGATAGGATGGAAGGTGGAAGAAGCGGCGATCCGGCCAGGATGCAGCCCAGAGTGGGAAGAGTACTATGCTACTAGTAATGGATAGGATCGCAACAAGAAACATGGTATGGTGAGCTGAGTTGGTGACGAAGCATGGATCCGTGGCGACGCCGACGCTCGCCGTGATACGTGCTCGCCTGCAGGACACGCGGGGAGGTGAACGTGTGCCGACTGGCCTTGCCGGAACCCACGTGTCCCACGCCCCCCAAGTCCGGAACTCATCCATCCACTCTCCGACCTCATCCATCTCCTGACTTGTTGCTACTAGCTTAGCTAGGAGTAGTAGGAGTGTGCCAGAGCTCAAGAGGAAACTACCTGCTGCTAGTACGACTCCATTGCTGTGCTCATCAGTTCCAGCTCCGATCCATCCATCCGCTGACCTCATCTCTTCGTCCTTCTTCCCATGCTGGACAGACGAGGCGTCATGGCTCGTAACTAGCACACCAAGCATGGAGCTGGCCTGGAGCTGCTTGCTCGCCGCCTGCGCGCGCGCGCTCCGGAGGCTGTTCCTGCTCCCCGCGCTCCTCTGCTGCGAGGCCATGGCATGGGCACTCACCTTCATCGCCTTCCCCCTCCGCATGCTCACCGCCGTCGAGAGGGAGCGCAAGGTGCGTGACATCTTCTTTAGCCTTTGCTCATTGGCAGGAGAGATTTTCCATCGGATTGGTGGCTTGCAACTGAAAATTGTTCGTTGGTTCGTTCCAGCTGGGGCGGCTGGTTGCGGAGATGCAGGCGCAGATGGACGATCTGGCGTGGGAGAACACGGCGATGGAGGACAGGTTGCGGGCGGCGCTCTGCGAGCAGGAGGCCCTGGAGGCGGTTCTTGACGAGATGGAGGACGAGCACGAGGACGCCCTCGGCAGGATCCATGTCCTCGAGACCCAGGTACATACAGCATAGAGTATAGTCGTGTCCTTCGTACGTGCTGCGCTGCGTTGGCAGCCATTGAAGATTCCTGTCTTTGGTGCTCCTCACTTCCTCAGCTCAAGGCGCTGAGGCAGGAGAACATGCGGCTGAACGAGCACAAGGGCAAGTCCAAGTGGGACAAGCCCGCCGGGCCGGCGGCGGCGGATCGCCACGGCAACGGCAGCAGCCGCGAGTTCGAGAATGACAAGAAGCCGGCGAAGCGAGGGCGTGCAGAGGAAGACGCGGCGGCGGCGCGGGATGAGGCGGTCGCGAAGCGTGCCGACCCGGCGTCGGCGCTGGCTCTGACGACGACGGCGGTGGCGGACGAGGGCGAGTCCCTGGCGACGGCGGTGGCGCGGCGTCGGAGCCTGTTCAGCCTGGGCATGTCGCTGGCGGTGGGCGCGGTGGCGTGGTCCGCCGACGCGCCGTGCCTGCCGCTGCTGGCGGGGCTGTTCGCCGTCGTGGGCGTGTCCATGCGCAGCGTGTCGCGCCTTCGCCGCGCCGGCACCGGCGATGCCATCGCGCTGCTCGGCCTCTCAACTGGTTCCTCCTCGGCCTGCTCACCTCGCCCATGCTGCCGGGCGTCGTGCGCGCCATCGTCCCGCGCGCTGGGCAAGCCCTTGGCCCCGCGGTCACGGGGCTCGCCGCCACCGCGCCCCTGTGACCGGAGTAGCCGTCCACGTCCGGTGTCCTGTGCTCGTCGGATACACGTTTCTGTATGCTACTATATATATATATGCCTACCGGTACTGTACTATACAACACTGGCACATACGGTCATCGTCGTCGTACCAATCACCTTGCCGTTTTTTTTGCTTTTGTGTGATCAACATGAAGCTAGCTGAAGAACACTGAGAAATCCTGAAGCCAGGCACAGCATCTTTCGGGACCTGATGTCCAAATTGCAATTTAACCTGATGTGCATCTCGATTAGAGACGCCGCTCAGTTCCAGTTCAACTTGAGATGACTGCGGCGCTTCCATCTCGGAATCTCCGTTTCCGAGTTCCAACGATGGCTTTGAGTTTTGACAATTAAGGCTCTGTTCTGGCTGATTTGGGGCATGATTTGATTTTGTTTCTGATTAAATAAGATTCCGCAGAGAGGATAATGTTTGAAACAAGCCAGTAAGACAAGCCTGAACAGGCTCTCTGTCTGTCTGGGACAGTTCCATCCATGCCAACTCGTTTTTCTGTAAAAATTCTTTTCAGTTTGTTTCATTTTTCACAAATAATTAGTAGGAGTACTATAAAAGGAGGAACATAAAGAAATACCAGGAGCACTCTTTGAAATTGTTCACCAAGTCCTCAAGCCTGAGGCCCAGACTCTGCATCTGTCTGGGTTCCAGAAATCAACAAAATAAAACCTCAGGGGTTCCTACTTCCTAGACGATTACTGACCCTGGAAACAAAATGTTGGTTCCAGACAAGATGGTCATTACTGCTGCATTCAGCATTCTTGCCTCTATCCATCTCGGAATCTCCCCACGCAAGTTCCAACGACGCATCGCTCCTGACCGTCCGATCCCGGTTCGCTTGCCGCGCGTCCGTGGTCTGGAAACATGGACGCTCCGCCAAATTACTCCGCCCTCCCTTCCTCTGCACCGCACCGCTCCTCGACTCCGCCGGTTTCCCCCCGCCCGGGAAGCCTCCCCCGACTCCATCTTCTCCTTTGCGCAGGCAATTCATGCTTAAGGACTGCCAAGCACGCATGGCGCTACCCAAACAGGGCAGCGTACAGTTTCGGCGGGCCTTCTTGCGACTGGTGCCCTCATCTCCCCTCTAGCTGCTGTAAGTCGACTTTCAATTTACGATTGTTACAATTCAACATTTGTTTGGTCTTCAAATTTCATTATCCATAGCATCGATTTCCACAGCCCTCAACTTACTAGTTAGCCATTGCCTAACCAACTAAAGGTCTGATGCTCTACATAGGTAACTGATTTGCACTAGGAGTCAGTGATTAGATGGACTAGGGGTATATATCCATGGTTGCGGTTTTTGCATCTGTACTGACTGGTGCTTCAACTGTAAGGCATCGTTGAATTACAGTGATTTCATATAGCCTTCAGATTCATTCAACGAAACAAGCCAATTGTTTATGCATACAAAAAATATTTGGCTCATGGAATCTTAAATTTCTATACTGTCATTGTTTATACCACTTGTTGATTCCATTAAGTTAACAAAATGTAATGTTCTGATTACCCATATACAGTCTCCGTCCCTATACTTTTTAATCTGCTTAAATTTACTAGAGCACCCTAATTACGCTTGATCAAGATAAAATGTTAATTGGCTACAGTTTTTATATATTAATATGAACTTACTTTTTCTTATTCAGGTTTTGGAATCCACTTTATTTGCATTCCAGGCATTGACATCAGTTCATATTCAATCAAAGAAAACTATGCCGAGGTCAAGCATTTATACTTCTAATGCTCTATTGGGTGCCCAATTTTAAACTTTTACAGCCAAGATTTGAAATTTCACAGGACCAATGCTCTGTTTCTTATATCCCCATTAGTTAGTCGATTTAACTCGCTATATGGGATAATAAGCCATTCATGTTAGTCTGCATGCACTTAATATCACATTGACTATACGAGTTGGCTTACTGAGTTGTCTCATTTCGCATTACTGCAGAAGTGGACATTAGGATGTTTAAATGAGAGTAACCATGTTAGGAACAGTATTTTCATCTTGACATTTTCTAAATTTCTGAGTCCCTTATTAGGCTCTACAGACATATTTTCTATAGCGTAACCATGTCCCTAAACATACATTTCAAAAATGTGCAGATGCCTTCGTGAGATGAAAGAATGTTTCTGTGGACTTAACACGATTGTTGCATTCTTCCCTTCCAATCAGTAAGTTTCTGAACATTAAATAGTCCAAAGATTAAATAACTATGTCCATGCACTGGATGGCTTCTGATTTATGCAGCCTATTAAGCCTTCATTGTATATTTCCTTATCCTAGCAAGTGTCAATGTCTCTGCCTGGACATTTTGTTGGACTTCTGTTATTTAATGGCATACAAATTATGCTGCAGCACTGAACTCATGGCATATTTTCCTTATATATAAATATAGATCCACCTGCAGTAACTTTTTTCTCTTTGCCAATAGAACCTTGCAGTAACTTACCTGTGTTAATATTTTGATTTTTAAATTGCAGACCTGTGACAAAGTTCATGGACGAGTACCGATCTACTTTTCGTGGAGCAACGACAAAAGTTCTTACATTGTTTGAATAGCGTTTTTTTATATCAACTATCAACTTCAATGTGAGGCAACCATGTGATTTCCAGCGTGTGCACACTGCACATTATAAAGAGAACATTCAATCCAGATTAGTATACCAATGCATATCTTCAAGCGATGCAAACTGCTACCACCTCAAGGCTTTCTGTTATGTGCAAATTGGAATGGTCATTTCATCACCTTGAATTTCTGAATCCAATTGTACAGAGCTCCCATTTTTACAGGCTAAATTTACATAGAGGTGGACGATTACTATGCTGCCGGCTTCACTTCAGGTTATTGAGAATCAGATCGGGTATGCTTCCAGGCCATGTCCCTTTATTATGCAGTTACATAAAAATTAGAATACTTCACATTCAACCTACAATACAAACACTTTACTTCTCTGTATCTGCAATTTACCTTTAATTTTAAGGAATGCTGGGATTGCAGAATGCCTAATCAGTTCTAAAGTTAACTCTTGCCAAATTTTACTTTTCGAAGCCTGGTGGTTTGGGTATTTACCAATTCTAATATGTATTAAAGTATGATGTACAAAAATTCGTTCAATGTTGTACATTCAAGAATCTATATTAATGGCAGGCCTAAAAATAAACTTTCACAAAAGTGAGGTCATAACCATCAATGATGAGGAAAATCTGGATGAGATGTATGCTAAGTTGTTTAATTGTCAGGTTTGTTCCTGGAGACCGACAAGGAAAATGTGGAGATGGCGTTGAAGTCTGTGCTGACTTTTGCAACCAAGCTGGTGGCGCGCGAGAAGAGGAAGTAGGAAGAGCTTAAGGATGGAGGGACAATGACAACCCCAACTGAAGTAAAATGGAGGATGCTTCTGATGATGGTCTTCGCTTTTGGATGTGTCTGTGATCTGATACTCATGTTTATGGCTATCGTGTAACATGTCATGTGGCCTGTGGCCTGTGGCCTGATACTTACAGGGTCTGTGCACCCATCTAGCCTTTATTTTGCCTGAATTGTGTTAGTCGGTCACGCCAGTTGTGCTGGCTGTATGCGTCCTCCCTCGCGTTCTGGGGTGCTTTCCTTTTCTTTTCAAATTCTGTAACAACTCGGTATTTACGTTGTGATGCAATGACAATTGGGATTTCCTCGCTTTAAAAAACATTCAAGAATCTATATTACTTATCCTGCTTTTTGTCTCGGAATGATTATTTTTTTTCCTTCAATAATTGGATTCACCTGGAGTGCATGTGTGAACTCATTACATACACCTTTCTATGATCCATCTGCATTCTGCCATACCATTCACTATATCTTTACCATTCACTATATCTTCCAATGGCTGAAAATTTTGAGCCTACAACAGCAGCTGATCTAAACATATTATGTGCATCTTTTTTCCTCTTTTGTTTTTTTGGTTTTTATACCATTCTTGCAAACCTTATTCAAAATTCCACTAACAAATCATATCTCAATCCCCGCGCTTTGCGCGGGGCTACCTGCTAGTTTGAATTGTTTCCGTAGATTGCGTGAATGTCTCCCAGACCGGTGCATGGTGTTTCCTATTTACCGGTGCATGGTGTTTCCTATTTTTTCTTTCCTTTCACAGATCGCACGGGGGAGGGAGCCGATCGACGATGTCGTCGTCGCACGCGAAAAAAAAAAATCTCCCTTCCATCTTTTATGTAGTATAATAATAAAGATATAAAGAAGATATAAAGATTCCCGCGCGTGATTCAGTGGACGGTTTCAGGCCGCAGCCAACTCTTCGCCTGTCCCGTGGCTTTTCCTCTTCCTGAGACCACTAATTGTGTTTCTGGGACAATTGGGCCGGTTATGTTGCCATTTAGGCCCATCATGGCCCAGATGGAAAGACAGAAAGAGCAAAGAAACCCAAATGGCCCATTTAAGCTCGGCACCTTAATAAACCCTAGCTTCCTCACGAGAGCCCTTGTTGAGAACATCACAACCGTCCGCTGGACTCCACGAGACGATCAGGGCCGTTCTTCTCTCCGTCCGCTGCTACATACAAAGCCGCCGCCTCGGTTGTCTTCCCAATCTGCACGAGCTCTCTCTCGTCTCCGGCGGCGGAAGCGGAAGGAAGCAGGCAGCGGCGACCATGGTGAAGGGACGCACGGGGCAGCGCGTCAGGCTCTACGTCCGGGGCACCATCCTCGGATACAAGAGGTGAGCTAGCTCATCGCATCCGCTTCTCCCCAGTCCATGTTACTTGGATCTGGTCATTTCTCGGTTCGTTTCCGTTAACGGTGGTGGCGGTGCTGTGCAGGTCCAAGTCGAACCAGTACGAGACCACGTCGCTGGTGCAGATCGAGGGGGTGAACACTAAGGAGGACGTCGCGTATTACGCTGGCAAGCGCATGGCGTACATCTACAAGGCCAAGACCAAGAGCAGCGGCAGCCACTACCGTTGCATCTGGGGCAAGGTCACCCGCCCGCACGGCAACTCCGGCGTCGTACGCGCCAAGTTCAAGTCGAACCTCCCACCTGAGTCCATGGTCAGTGACGCACTCAGTACGCCGTGTCGTGTGTTGCTTCCCAATTGATGCTCTGTCCTCCTGATGTTGTTTTGCTTTCTGATGAGTGCAGGGGCGCAAGGTCAGAGTGTTCATGTACCCTAGCAGCACCTAAGGTTAGGATCCTCAAACTGTCATTCTCTATTTTTTAAGCTGGTTGATGTTGAATTTGTTGTTTGTGATCGAATGATATGACAACAGATTCTGCTTAGACTTCATTGCTGTAGACCTAGGTTATGAGTCTTGGGTAGTGAAACGCATCGACAAGTTATAGTTGGCTGAGTGAGTAATTCACTTCGTGAAGATTTCAAGTTAAAACTGCTGATTGCTATTTTGGGTTTACATGTCTCAACGATACAAAAGTACACTTGGAATATACATTATCTAATTTCATTAGTTTCAGTAGTACTCCATCTGTAAACAAACAAATGTAGGCCTTTCTAGTAGGAAAGGAAATGAAACTACCCATCAATCATTAATCAATATATTATAAGAGATTTAGAGGGACCAAACTGCTGGAAAATTAACAGTGAGGGATTGGGATGGCGTCATATGCTAGAAATGTTTACCTTTGTGGAAACTTTTGAATGCTAAAAAATGCTAACCCTTATGTATGGGGTATATAGTTGTTCCAGCAAATGTTTTTCCTCTTCTCTATCAGTTATTCTGTTTAATGAGATGTCTATCACCATTTGATTATATCAGGTTCTTTTGCCTATTTTGAGCACTTTAGACTTGGCAGTGTTTATTTTTTTACCATTTATATTTCTGTCCAAGCACTGATGCTTAGGGAATGTTTATTGCCTTTTTGATACAATAGGATGGTTGTAAACATAGCTTACCCTGTTTAGAAAATTGGACATGTGGCCCCCAACACAAAGCTTGAACTTGTAACTTGATCAAATGCTTAACCCTTTTATAAAGTTCAATAATATACATAGCCTTTGATGCCTTTGCTTATGCTCTTCTGTGATTTTATTTCTACAGGTTTTGTTGCAGTAAAGATGGATGGCCATGCGAATTTCTTACTTTTCTCTGAGCTTAAAATGCCATGTGAACTTAGATTGTTCTTGTACTGGACCTGTCAAAGTTCTGCCAAAATTTGTTGTCGAATGGATGAACTATTGTAGTATTGTTATGCCACCAGCAGAGCTTATTTTGCCCCATGCCATGGATGTCAGATTGCAGTATTTTCAAATTCCTATGGTCATATTTTCCCTTGTCTCCATCGAGCTGATCTTGGTGTGGATGCGTAATAATCGTTTACACTGCTCTAGGATGCTTTGATGTATGCTTCTCCAAAACCATTTCTGCAAAATTTGTGGACACGATTAGCTGGTTGTATGTACGCGGCTGAATCCAGCGATTTCTCCGGCTGCTTGCATGTAACCGTCGTGAACTTGAAAACAAACACGGCCTATGCATTGGTATTCTCATATACCGTCGTTTTTGGGCGGGGTTTGGGTGAAACGTTAAGAATATAAATCATTAATAACTTTTAAGTTGTTGAGTTTGTAAATGTGAAAATTATATGAATAGATTTGTGTTAAAAATACTTTGATAAAAATATACATATATTACATTTACATAAATATTTTTGTAATAACAAGTGGTTAAAGTTGTGTTTTGGAGGCAGTTGGTAAACGACTTCTCCAACCCTGAGGATACATGCAAAGGTCTCATCAGGTGCGTTGAACCACTAGGAAACAATCATCTTCAATCTGTTCTAACATCCTTGACAGTTGCAACTTACCAATCGTTTTTCAAGTAAATCAGCTACTAGTTCTTTTTATAATTTGACTGTACATGCAAACTATGGCAAAAGATCTTCCACATCCTCTTATTTCCACGGGGATTCGCACAAAAGAAGGCAGCAAAAGAGGAGATCAAATACATGCCCAAAGAAAAACTGGAGACACATCTGAAACGCAGAGCTGTTCAGTTGATAATACAGTATCATATAGTAACATTGACTGAATTTTTCCAACAGAGAACTTGCTTTCCTGAATTTGCAAACCGAAGGGGTGACTGAGCTGAGTCAGTAAACAGGAATTTCTCATATGAACATATCTCCGTAGTTGGTAGTATGATTATACATGCTTTGACAGAGTAACATTGCTGAATCTTTACACAAAAGGGTGAAAAAAGAAGAAAGGGACAAGAAAAGAAAAAGATCAATCTCAGATTACAATTGCATCCCACGATGCCGTCGCTAGTGTACATTTCAAGACCAGAGACGATGATGTTGCCCATCCTCCTCTCCATCAGCCTTCACCTTCCAGATAGAATCCTTCAACGCGCAGCATCATCAGGCCACGCAGAGACGCACGCCTAGGTAACTAATTCTGGCTGTCGTCTCGCCAAGAAATGCGACGAGGACCACGGGTGAAGAGACCCACCGGCTATGATCCACTCCCAGCTTGGTTACTGAATGGCAACCGGTCAGAGCCCCTCTCAACGGCTTCCCTCCACAACCGATACCGTATCCCGAGCTTGTCATATGATACCGGCCAGTTCCAGATGTTGGCGCCATTGATCATTCGCTCTTGCTGACCAAGAACAAGCCGTAGGTCCTCGTTCAAGACCTGCACATGATCATCCAGGAGTAGCACGGTCAGATATTAGAGATTTCAACGACATTTTCTGAATCAATTCCAGCTGCATTCTGGCTTACTTTATAATCAGTATTCAGAGAGGTACTTTTAATTCGGTATTTCCATTATCTTATTGATTGACATTATAGAAAGTAATGGCGAATAAACTTAGCCACTGTTGAGCACAAGCTGAGCAAAATTAGCAAAGTAGTCGTCAAGACCATGGAACTTGCCTTCTCTGCGAAATGTGACCACAGCAGGTGCATGAACGGTACGTGCTTGAGCCATGGAGCGAAGTCCAGCGACATCCGGTACAGCAGCCTAGTTTTATTCCTAGAGGAGGGCAAGCAAACATGGAGTTGGTGAAGATGTGTAGAACATTGCTGGGTGCTCTTCCCTTCTAGCTTTCCAGGTTTTGAGATGCCAATGGTCGATAGGACCATACATGGCGGTCGGAATTCCATGTCGATCGGGTAAGGATCCCAGTACCCTTGGAGCCCAGACGCAGGTGTTAAGAACTTCACCAAACTGACAGAAATAACATAACATTAGCAGGTTGATTTGCACAAATAATATCACTATGGGTATGAAAGTATATGTTCGTCAGTCAGTCTTCATGAGTGAGATACAAGGTATATAAATACCTTGGAACACTCCAACCCTTGGCGAAGGTGGATGTATGTGTAAAAGGAGCATGAGCAAGGTCCAAGAGATTATCCAGGAGAAGTCCATGTTCAACTGGCAGTTCCATCACTATCTGTTGGATCATCAGAAGAACACAATGTTACAATATAATACATTTGTGCCATAACAGAATCGCCGCATCATAGGAGGATTTCCTTTTACCTCTGCGTGAATTGTAAATCCCGAAGGAGGCAGCAAAGAAGGATTGTAGCCTTTGGTGGATCATCACCAGGCCAAATCCAAACCATTCCTTCCTGCTCAAAGCACGGCAATGACTGGATGCGCACGTTGAGCATCTTTGTTGATGGCATTTTTTCACATTTTCCATCAGTTGAGTACTCCCAACCTGAAGATTATTATAAATCCTAGATGTTAATTATGCATCATCCTTGCTTTTTGTGATATTTTTGTTAAAATGACATCACAAAAGAGCAATAACATGTCGAGGAAAGAATTTTTTTCCTTTTTGCAACATTTTTCAATTACTTTTGAGGTTGTACAACTAAATGTGCAGGATCCAATACATTGACTTTAAGAGAAAAAAATGTGGTTTATAAGCATGACAAGACAATCTAATTGCTATTATAAATTCAGTGATTCAGACAGGGTAAACAAGTAGGCACACTTCTGAATAGAAGATAACCCCTAGAATCTCTGAACTACTAATTCAGACAGCAGTAGACTTTCCATTCTTACCATGGTAAGGGCACTGGATTCTACCCTCATTCACTGAACCAAGATGCAGCGGGCAAGCTCTGTGAGCACATGTGTTCTGAACACACCCAGGCCTTCCATCTTTCCCTCGGAATATCACCCATTGCTCCTCGAAACAATCTATCGGCACCTGAGAATGCACACATGAGTATCTCATCAAGTAAGCACAGGCCTAAAGTAACTCCCAACTCTGATTCTGCAATGCCCATTCAGTGGTTTACCATGGTGTCATCCTTGAGATCATTGGAGAAGGCAACTGGGTACCAGAAGTTCTTCAGGCTGGGATTGTACGGCTTCACTGGGCCGGATACGTTGAGGCTCCGACGTGGCTGTTTCTTGGCTCGGACATGGGCGGTTGTCGATGTGCTTGGAACCAGGGAAGTGGGCTCGGCTGTGGATGTACTGGAGGCTCCGTCCGGTGGCAGTAACCTGTCATTCACCAGGGTCTCCATATGTGCTAGCTTGTCGAGCGCAGATGAGACTCTAGCTTCCGATAGATGGACCTGCATCAGCCACGTAAAACAAAGATCAGGTTATGTTCCATTCCATGTGGTGGAATTAAATGGTTTCATGATATGGCATGTTCTGGTATGGTAGCATAATACCTGATTGTGAGCTTTCTCCAGCTCCTGCTGTAGCTCGGCAAGCTCTTTCCTCAAGGTTTCGATCGACTTGAACTCCCTCGCTAGAGGGTTGAGGACCTCCACCACCTGCATTTCAGTTGCAGCAATGCACCATGGCACAGAGTACGTGTCAGTTCCTCACCACATCGATAACTAAATATCTGATAGCATTCATTCAGCAAGTGGTCGTGACTGAAACCATTTTCTCTGAACTTAGAAACGCTGAAACTGAACTGAAATGAATTTGGTACCTTGTTGTGGAGAACCATGATGGTGAGGAGATCCTGTCGCGCCCTCCAGTCGCAGTACTGGATGTCGAATCGGACCACCTCTAGGGCCTCGTTCACGTCCAGGATCTTGCCCTTCTTGATGGGGCACCTCGGCCCGGGGTCATCCACATGGAACAGGGCCTCCAGGTTGTTGTTCTTGGCAAACTCAGCTCCGTCTTCCCTGAGCACGGCGAACACCTTGATTCCGCCATAGCGGCCAACGCCCTGCACAGCCATAGCATCATGGAGGAGAACATCAGTAAGAGAAGAAGAAACAGGGAAGAAACGGAAGCCGGAAACGAGGAAGAAGAAGCAACCTTTCTGGAGAAGCAGGCGAAGGAAGGCTTAATGAGCAGGTGCGGCACCAAAGACAGGGAAGACACCGTGTTCATGGAGGAGAAGGCCGCCGGCGCCGCCACTGCCACCGCCACCGCCGCCGAAATTTTGAGCAGGGTGAATCTAATCCAAGAGAAAAGAAAAACGAAAATCGGAAAAAAGAGTGTCTAGTTTTTTCCCGAAAACCGAAATCTGGCGTCTGAAGTGGGCTTGTCGATAAGAGGCCGGTGGTGCTCGCGATCTCCGTGAGCCTCACACGCGCAGCCACGTGTGATCCGGCGCGAGGCTCGAGCTCCGACGTGGCGGCCTCGAGCACCAAGGGTTGCGCGCGGCCGGAGTTTTGCACCCACAAATCTACGGCAATATGGCGGGACCGGGTTCGAAAACTGTCACCAACAACCTTTAGCTTTGTGAGAATATGAGATTAGGTTAGTGTTACGGCCCAAACGGTCAACTGGTCAAGGCAACTTTGGAACCTCGTTTATTTCAAATAAGCGTTTCATAAGGGCATGTTTGATCCTGTATGAATTATTGGAATTTTATATCAGTATTTTTAAGAATTCGGAAGGAATTGAATTGGCTAGAATTTGTTTTTGAAATAAAACTAAATGAATTGCTCCCTCCATTTTAAAATCTAAGACATTTGTGTCTAAAAAGGACAAGATAACTTGTAATTTAGCGTGGAAGAGAGTAACCCTTTTTTGGTGCACCTGGATTTTTGTTTATATATATGAATCAAATTCATAAGCTTTTAAATTTAGCATGGGCGATTAAGGGCTTAATTTTCTACATGCCTACGATCAAAGCGGCGCTTGGCTACACAAAAACAACTGAGGGCTCGAACATTCAAAATTGGATAGGAGAGGATGTTTGCTTGGCTTAGGCATAATCATTATGTATTGAACCACACGACGTCTAAATCTACAAGGGATCACGGTGTGTCGTTTTGGCGCAACAATGTAGGCTCATGAGATAACACTCGTTTACGAAAGTACCACATCTGCGTCAACAATGACCCTAGAAAAAGGCGGTGACAAAGAAAAGGTTGATGGACGTGGCACAAAGGCAACGGTGGATGCACGCCGTTGGTGTGTCGAAAAAAGCGATAACAAGTAGCATATAGTTACGTTTAAAAAAGGTCACACACGATAACACAAAATGGAATCGACTTTCCAACTTTTTTCCATTTCAAGAAAAAGCCACGTGGTTTGAGAGCATGTTTGGCACTGATCTGATAGCAGCTTCGATAAAAGGAGCCCAAGCAGGAATCACGTCAAACATCATTTTTTTCCCCTTCTTTTGTACGTACACAAGAGGAGCGGGAGCAATCTTTATGGATGGAAGAGGGAGTAGCCGTGCCAAACTAGCATTTAGTCGATCGGTATTGACTAGATTGGATTGGATTTGCGTATTTTTGAATTCCACGCGGGCCGACACAATATAAGATGAATGAAATCGAGTTATTTGTTGCTTAGAATTTTATGATCTACTGGATTGTGAATTCCAGAGGAGCGCAGGGACGAAATGGCAAAGAGGGCCTGGTGCCAGCGTAGCGATAGGTGGGACCCAGCACGAGGATAAGGGCCGGTTGCGTGTTCGTCGGGACGTGCCGACGTGGCAGTGGGTTGGCAGCGCGGGAGATACATGTGTGGTGAGATATTTTTGGCCTTTTCTTTCCGGCCGATAGTTTGCAGTTCTGGTGGCGCGCCAACGTAGAGTCGCTCCTGGCCATCAGTTTTCCGCCGCCGGCGACGGCGAGCTCTCCGTCCGCTTCCGTGCCCTCCCGCCCAAAACCCGTTCATGTCTGGGCCGTTCGTTCCTTGGTCAAGTTTCCAGCCCACGAGCAATTCATGTTGGGCCTTAAGTTTAGTGGCAAAAATTTGAATCAAAACCGGGCCTTAATTAATTAAATTAAATTAAATTAATGGGAACAACAAGGAGGTGAAGGCCGATCGAGTGGGTCCTCTGGCGAGGAGGCCTAGGTAGCATCGAACAAGGCTAAAGTGTTGGAGAGATGGTATCCATGGCGGCTGGCTGTCGTCCCTCCTCGGAAGTCGGAAACCACTCACCATGTATATGCCGAGGGCAGGGCAAGCCGAGATCGCAAGCGGATCGATGGAACACAGCAATCACGCACGTCTGGACTGCTACAGTAATTATCATTAGAGTAAATTTCACTGACCATACAATAACTATCATGAATAGGTGCATTTTAACACAATACTCCATTGTCACCGCAATTCCCAGAGACAAAATATCGGCAATTATATATTAAAATATAAAAACATTTGTGTTAAGTAATTAAAGATCATCGGAAAGATCTTCAAGTCTAGTTTTTTTAACAAATTTATTTAATAATTTAAATGTTGCGACGCATTTTCTACAAATTAAAATCGACTTATGACATCATCCTCCTAATGACATTTACATTTTTTGGGACGGAGAGAGTATCTTGTAATTTGTTTGATTAATATGTCAACTATATAGGTGTGCGTTGGTCCAACATCTTCTAATTTGATGCAAGAACTTGGATCATTGATGCATATATACGGTCCAAACACGGTAAGGATGTGTCTTCGTACACTTTCAATCCCTATCGCAGCCTATCAACATCTCATTCTCTAATCATTTTCTAATCCTTTTGACGGTGCAATTGCTTCATCATCTTCTTTTTATGTTACTGCATAATATATTTTTTCTTACTACGTCCTTAAACTAAAGCAACCATTTTTTCTTTCTTTTTGTTGGCTTAGTAATAATTAAATACAATGAAGAGATATTGACCCTATTGGTCTGGACATTATGGCCTCTGGCCCTACAAACTAGGAGATGATTAACTCCTTAAGCTGACTGCATAACAGCCTCTGATACTGACCAAAGAAAAACTTGAACTGAAAGAAACTGAAACAAAAGGACTCAAGCCTAACCAGCACGTGGTCAGTTTTACAGTAACAGCAGCACGTGGTCAGTTTTTTTACAGTAACAGCAGCACGTGGTCAGTTTTACAGTAACAGATGTTGCAAAGCTTCATCCGCACCTTCATCACAGAGCACACAATTGTATGACTGCAATTGCATGCTTTTCTCCTGAGAAGCTCACATGTTGACTAGGTTTTAGACAAAGAAATTTGAGATTGGCCTGACAAGATAATTTCCAAATTCACTTGAAAACCAGGTGAACTTGCGAATAACCGTTCATTATCCATTACTAATGCTTTGACTCAGGAGAACTGTAATAACCCCATATCAATACCCACCTCATTATCACTGCAAATTGATATTTTGGAGTAGACCTTCTAGCTGTTGCCACTCAGCGAAGGGTTGCATCGATGGTGGTAAGTGAAAGAATTGCTGTGACACCAAGTCAGCACACCTTGTACAGGGTTAGCCTTACTTTTTGCAAAAGAATATAGTTCTGCAAGGTAAACTTTGTATTAAGTATCAACAAGCTCCAAATTGTCCCTTCCACCAGAACCCTTAGATGTTGCACCAGGGAATTTGCCATTAGTGTAGTAATTCTGCCAGATAAGATTTACTGAGTGTAGGTCATGATTATCAAGCAAGTGTTCTGCAATAATTTACAGCCCGAGGGGCATCGTTTTCATTGTCGCTCATACCAGCACAGTAGGCATCAATGCGAGCAAAATAATTGTGCAGGTGTTCCACAAGACCACTATCCCTGTCAGAATCAAAAAAAGGTAGTCCACGCCCAGAGTTGGCCGAAAATCCCACTCATGATCAATTGCACCAATCTCGTAGCACTGCCCACCAATGAGAAGATCATGAGCATGATCTATAGGATCAGAAGCAGGGTGATCGATTTTGTATTCAAGCATCAGGCATGTGTGGCAGTTATCTGCATTATGCAGAAGAAGGGTTAGCCATGTATTATTTATAGATTACATATTTATGATAACTTAAACGACCAGGAAGATAAACAAAATGCATGCAAATCATGTATTCTAGTTCAACATGTCAGTTTTGATAAATTAGAATCGCACAAGAAGTTCAAGTTTCAGACTTCTTGGGGGTAATTGTCAAATCATCGGTTCAGAAATTTTGTTTTGTATCGACTGTCCCAAAACTTCAGTGAAGACAAACAATACCAGTCACAAAATTCTCAGGTTACCAGATCTGCATCTAGAATCCCACAAGATCAAGTGAGCGGTTACTACATTTATTGCAACAACTAGAAGTCAAACTATATATCTTGAGGGTCACAGAAGTGACTGGTTCCAGCTAAATTGCACGGATACGGATACGTGTATCGGTATCGGATACGGATACGGATACGGATACGGATACGGATACGGATACGCCAATTTCCCAGAAAACCCGATACGCGGATACGTTTAATATTTAAATAAAAATAAAAAATGCAGATCTAAACATAATAAAAGGCATTCAGGCTTCAATTCATCCAGCAGCAAGCCAAGATGTTTGCAATTCAGGCATTCAGGCTTGCAATTCAGGCTGCAGATCCTACGCTACCACTTGCATTTCCACTAGCAGGTAGCAGCATTGCTCAAATTTGGAGACGCCATGTACTACATCAAAGCAAAGCAACAAGAACTCACTAACTGCCTATTAGCTGGGGAGAGGAAGACGAAGTGGGAAGCAAAGAAATCAAGCAGGTCGGTGCTATGAACTGAAGAAGTCGAGAATGGGGACGGGGATTCAACTCACCGGAGCTCGATCCAGGGACGAGTGGCGAGCTGGCGAGAGGAAACTCCACCGGCGGCTGGCGAGTGACGAGCAGGGACGGCAGGACCTGGGCGGAGGCTCGTCGCCGGCGAGCGGAGGCTTGTCGCCGGTGGCCGGCAGCCGGCGAACAGGAGTCGCCCGCGCGTGGAGCAGGCGCTGCGGCTCGATCCCTTCCCGTGCGGCGCGTGCGATGCCGTGCGTGGAGTCGAGCAGGGATGGCTAGGACGACGGGATATTTTGCATGTACATGTCTGTTGTTGGGTTCTAGTTGGGCTGGGCCGTATCCACAGCCTGGGATACGCGTATCCCACGACGACACGTATCAGGTTTCACGTATCCGATTTTTAAAAAAATAAAAAAATCCGATACTCCGTGGATACGTATCGGCGGCGTATCCGTATCGGACGCGTATCCGATACGCGATACGCGGGTTCCATGGCGTATCCGTGTTTCATTCCACTAATGAAAACGCTCTTCGCAACTAAAGGGAAGCAAAAACATTTTAAAAGGAACAGATCAACAAGTTCCACTACCAAGGTGTCACAAGAATTATGTAACACATTTATAGGAAATGTTTTGGCATAAGCAAATCGGCAATATTTTATTTTGAGGCGGTGTTTATTTGAACAGTTCTTAAGAAGGCTGATCAAACCAGCAAATATGGCAGCATATGCAATCCTTAAGTTAAAAAAATGAGGAGAGCATGGAGATTTGACAGTACCAATATCCGGTGGTGAAGGTTCAACCAGGCAGCAAATGGAGATATCCTCTTCACGAAGGTGCTGGTGAAGAGGTGCTTCAGCAAAGAAAAACAGGTAACATCCTAGTTCTGCATCAGAACTAGAGCTATGGTCCTCCTTTCGCTGCACCATGAAATTGATATGGTAATATTTGTTGTAGCGCTCATCCTGCAGTAAGCTGTCACCATATATGGTATGAAGCTCATAGTGTCGCCCAGTTTTGCTGGCGAACTTGCAAAGTGCAGCATCTACTATTTGAAGCAACGAATTGCACCATTGTGTGGCACCTCTCTTATTGTCAGAGATGAACTGGCTGACCTTTGGGCTCGGATCTGGTGGAGGAAGGCTCTCATTGGGTACAGGGTAATGCAGCAGAACAGTGGAGAGGCGACGGATGTCGAGGCTCCACTTGCTGGCTAGGAAACAGGAGACATCAGGCTCGACATCAGGAAGCACTGATGACGCAAAGAGCGCAAAGGCAGCTGGGTTGGGATGCCTTGCTGCCACAGCAGCCGTCTGAAAGGCAGCTTTGACAAGCTCTCGCTCCGTGGAGCGCAGACCTGATGGTCTGGCACACCGAATAGAACCAGAGCCGGCGACGGCGACACGGGAGATCTGCACGGGAGCGAATGAGTTGCCAGAGCGCCTCGACAGGGGAGAGGAAGGGGCAGATGTGGAGGAGGCAGGCAACCAATCCATCAAGCGAGCGGCGGGCGGCACGGTCTGTGCCTTTGGTTGAGATCACATCCACCTCAACTCTGTCCTCGGGGCGGAGGGGGAAGGTGGCGTTGTACCAGACGGAGTTGGCGATGATGTTGTTCACGGGGTGGAGTGGGCCGTAGCAGTGGCCGCCGACGAGGAGGCCGCGTGCCAGGGTCGTCCTGAGGTCGGCGGTGGGCAGGCGTGAGATGGCGTCGATGTAGAACTCGCGGATCAGGCCCAGCAACCTCCGCCTCAGAGCTGCAGTGTCCTCCGTTGGCCTGCGCCGTGGTGACGGTGGCGGCGACGACGAAGCCTCCTTCTCCTCCTCTGCCCGTCCCTGCTGCGAAAGTCGTGTTCGTTGATGGGCAGTGGATTTGCCGGAGGACGAGGAATTTTTGTGGTCGGTAGATCCGCCGGAGGAGGAGGACGAGGAGGGACTGGCGGACGAGTCGCCGGCGGAGCGGCGGCGGCTGCTACGTCGCTTAGCCATCCGAAAACTCGATTGATTTGACTCTGATCTGCGCCTAGGGTTTCGATCACAGATGAAGCTGGAATATGGCGGGGCGGCGGCGCAGCGGTGGCAGCAGGTCGGGTCGGGGAGTGAGCCTGAGCCTCTTCTTCTGTTGGGTCTTTGTTTATGGATCGATCACAGAACAGGTTTTTTAAAAAAAAATTCACAACGACAAGGTTGATTTCTTTATGTATCCGGTGCAAGTACAAGTAAATAAAATAAAACAATTATAGACTCCGAATAGGACAGGAAGTGTTGTTTGGTTGCTTTTAACTGTTGTTTGGTTGCCGTGTGTTTGTGACTTTATATAGATTATTATTACCTGGTGAATTCTCCGTGCAATGTTGCCATATGCAAAAAGTAAATTCAATTAGCTAAGATTAATTTTAAAATAATTTTAATAATGAACTAAAAAAAATATCATCTTAATCTTGAATCTTCTACTTCAAAGAAAACATATGTCACTAATTTATGGAGGATATTTTTTTTTTTTTGAAACTTAATGTACAACACAAAAATTATCAAGGTTTCCTCCCCGATCGGCAGACAAAGACATCACACTACGGATGCGCTAGGCGCTGCATGCCCAACGTCCGGCGCAGCAGTAGAAGCTCTCCTTCATCGCTGCGTCGTCGTCTTTTTCTCTATAGTGTCTTGATCACCAAAGCAAACCCTATCGAGTTATACCCTACTAATAAAGAGAGAAAAATTTGTGCCACTTTTTTTCCACCAAGTTTTCTTCCGTCAATCCATGTTCCATACAAATACGCTCGGGCGAAGCTACACTGTGCTCGCTAGGCACGGCAAAATACGAAATCCTTGATAGTATGTGGTTCTTTACCTTATTCGCACCCCGATGGACCAAATACGTGCACCCACAGCCCAGAAAAGAGCCCACACAGCCCGGCTGCTAGCAGCATCAACGCGCGCACCCGCCCCTTGACCGGCAGCGCAGCACCATCAACACACACGCACGCACGCTTTCTTCGAGTACTCTACTTCGCCTGTGGCTCGACTCATCGCCTTCTCTATCGTTCGTCCTTCATCGCTCCGCCTTCTCATCTCATCTCATCTCATCTCATCTCGGGTTCTCGCTTCTCTGACGATCACGGCTTGCCGTCGCCCGTTTGACGAAGCATCAGGAGCGTAGCAACAAAAACACCGGACGACCAGATTGATCCAAGCTGCCAGCACTGCCCAGGCAACTATCAAGAGCGCAGCAAGCTGCAAGTAGCCACTTGTGGAAGTATCAGTACATATCTCTCCTTTAATCCTCCATTGTCGGTCTTCAAGAGACCAAGCTTGCATGCCCCTCCCTCCCCAAGATCCATTCCTTTCTCCCTTCCCGCCTCTCCAGTTTCTCATCTAGGGGTTCTGTCAGGGCCTCTGGCGGTATCCTCACTCTCTCTTCCTCCTGAAGTGAGCACTCCTTATCGGCTACCTTGTCCTTCAAGGTAGAGCTGGGACTTGGGCTATGCCATTTGAGGACGAGCCATGACATGGACTTTTGGTACGACCTAAGGATGACACGACACCTAAATATTACGGGCCATCCCGCACGACATTAAACACGGTGGGTGTGTCATGCCTAGGATCTCGGCGGATGGGCTACATAACCTGACCCGCATTTGGGGTCGTGCTTGGGCCGACATGACACAAAAAAAGTGGCACGCATAATACACACTTCTACTAGTCTATAATGTATTTTATAGCATTTACTATAGTACCTCTCATCTAATATTTAAATAGATTAGGAAAATCATTAAATCTTCATTGAACTGTTATACACAAGATACATATTTTTTTTATATCACAAGCACAAAAAAGGGAAGTAGCTGAGATATTTTGGGGTCGTGCTTGGGCCGACATGACACAAAAGTGGCACGTACACACTTCTACTAGTCTACAATGTATTTTATAGCATTTACTATAGTACCTCTCATCTAATATTTAAATAGATTAGGAAAATCATTAAATCTTCATTGAACTGTTATACACAAGATACATATTTTTTTATATCACAAGCACAAAAAAAGGGAAGTAGCTGAGATATTTTGAGGTCTGTGCTTGGGCCGGCAAGACCCAAAGTCGGTCGCCGTGCCACGGGTCGTGCTTGGGCCGAAGGAAAAATTTAGCGTGCCATATCGACACAGCCGACGTGCTTCCCATGCCTAAAGGGCACGATCCAAAGCGGCACGAAGTATCGGAGGGCCAGGCTGTGCCGCACGCACAACCCAAGTCTCAACTCTACTTCAAGGTTGATGGCAGCTCCTTTGTGTGTATCAATGTGTATGCTCCCTCCTCCCACCCAAAGAAGCCGATTTTCCTTGACGAATTGGCCACGCTCCAACCACCCAATCCCGCTCCCTGGCTTCTATTTGGGGATTTCAATTTTTCTTGGTTCCCCGGTGCCAAAAACAACGATGCCTTCCCATTCCTCGGGCGCAGATTGCTTCAATACCACCATCAACTCCCTTGGCCTCCTTGAAATCCCCCCTCCTTGGGTGTTGCTTCACCTGGTCTAACCGTCGGGCAGATCCCACCCACCCTCATGCGCCTTGACCGGGTCTTCGTCAATGACCCTTGGGACTCCTTAGTCCTTACCCAACACCTCTCTTACTACCCGCACACGCACCAGCTCCGACCACGTCCCCCTTGTTGCCTCCATATCCACCACCCTTCCATGGGTAGTTTGCTTCCGTTTTGAACGCTTCTGGCTCACCTACTCTGGCTTTTGTGATGCCATCAAAACGGCCTGATCCTCTCCCAGTTCTGTCGGTTGCTCCCCCTTATTCTAAAGCTGCATCAAAGCTAAATTGTCACGTGTGACGCTCGCTTGCAAAAACAATTTCGCTCCCACGAGGGTAGTGTGTGACAACCTCCTAATTCTTGGGCCCACACTTTTGTCTTTGTCCCAAAGACCTCTAACAATTTGTCTTGAGATGCACCCAATAACTTAAGAAGCCTGTCGGTGTCATCGGAAACCCCGATTACACCACTCCCATACCAGGATCAACAAAGGAGTAGCTACAACATTACAACATTTGTTACAAAAATACAGATCAGAGTGCGGAAGAATAATAACATTAATTTTACAATTGTGAGTAAGTTACATTTGAGTAAACTTAACTTAATTTGTGGAAGATGAGTTTAACTATAGGAGACATCCAAGTCATGTCGAGCCCACCGACACAACCTTGGTTAGCAGCAAGAGTCAGCACCTGCAACAAGGGTTAACAAACCCTGAGTACACAATGTACTCCGCAAGACTTACCCGACAAAAAAGAAAAGACTCCAAGGATATGCCGGCTTAAGGAAAGTAGAGCTAGAGAAGGGAGTTTGCGAAAAGCTTACTACAAGTGGATCCTTACTTTCAATATTTTTAGCATAAATTTTATTGGAGCATAAATAAAGCTAGATTTGCACTGTTCTATCTCAAACACTTTTAAGCAACACATCTCAACTTATCTCTGCATCTCTTTTCCTTGCAAAACCATGAGTAACCTTGTTTCTTCAATTACTACGATGAATGGGCGTAAGAACGGGTCTCCTTAACCGAGAAGCAACGGCGATCCGCGAATCGATTAATACCCAAATTGGGGATCCCTAACCACACGACATATGTAGCACTTAAGCTTGCATATATCAACCTTCTTTCGATTTGTCCAAAACGGGACGAGGCCTGCGCCACCGAGAGTACAAGACTCCACCTCCCTACCCCGTCGGTCCCTAATGACAATGACGGTTTACCCAAGTAGGGTGGGTACACGCTACTCCCCCGCCATCTCTCCACTCCCGGTGCGTGGTTGCCATTCCCGATTTGGCTCCACCGAGATCCGGCTTACGGAGTATGTGGCTAGTTAGGGTCGACCCGACTGGGGTGACAACCAGGCGGCCGTGCCTTTGCCGAAGGCCTCAGGCGTACTTTGCGTTCAAAAAGTCCCGAACTTAACAATCCAAACAACGGACGGTCCTTATCGACCAACACGGGACAAGCACATGACTAGGTATCCCACCGGCTTTCAACCTACGCCCCGTCCGATCTCAAATTCATCACTACCATATTTATTCTCATGAACCACCATCGGGGTGTTCTCTTTTCCATAGCCCGGAGGAACAAAGATAAAACCTATATCTCGCGAATGATGAAACCATCACTGACTTCTACCGAAGTCTAGGCATTACTAAGCATAAGAGATCGACCTACACATACTAGTGGGATAAACTCGGAATAATCAGATCAAGGTAATTATGCAAAGAACGGTATCAACCAATTCCTACTAACTTAATGCACATTGCACTAGACTTAAGGTGAATAAAATATTTATAAAACAAATGAGAAGGGTTTATGCTCCAGGGCTTGCCTGTGTTGCGAGGAAAAGTTAGATTCCAAAGCCGGATCACCAAAGTTAATCTTGACACCATCACCTCCGGTGGATACACCTTCTCCCAAAGCTCGATCTTCGCAAACCACATCACTCTCCTTCACTACACGTAAATTAATAACGTATGCTCAACATAATGGAATGGTAAACATGATGCTTGATGATGCATGAAATAATAAACACTTAAGTACAACTTTCCTTCACGATAAAGTTGCAACCCAACAAAACCAACTTGTTGAACTACTCTACAAGATATCATCACCATTGCCTAAGGAGTTCTCAAGGACCACTTGATTATGGTATGATCCAAGATTCACAAAACAACCCCAAAAGTCACACAAAAACCTAAATTATTTGACACTAAACAACTTATAACCCACATGAAATAATAGAGCTTAAGATAGAAAATAATTTAAACATGTCAAAACGACTCCAAACTTTTTATACAAAAAGGACACAACATAAAAAACAGTACCAAATAAATTTTCATGATTTTTGGATAAATAAAATAATTATTAAAAATCAAGGAAGATGCATTTTTCAATTAAAATTTGTATTTTTAAATCATGCAAAAACTACTCAAAATCAAAGTTTCAAATTTTTCATGGATTCATATACTCATAAGAAGCTTCTACAAAAATTTTCAGAATTTAAGGAGCTATTTTCAAATTTCTATGAATTTTGAAAGAATTAGCACTATTCATGATAAAGGAAATTGATAAATCAAATTTTAAAACAAAAAATGACCTTCGGGCCAAATCCAGCCCAACAGCCTGGCGCCCATGGCCTGGTCTGCATCGTGCGCCCCGACCTGCCGCTACTGATGCTTCGCCCGGCCCCACCCTCCGCTACCGGCCGCGGCCGCGGTAGCGGCGGTTGGCCGGCGAGCTTCCGGGCGTGAGGTCTCCGGCGACGCGGCTTGGCTCTCACGCGATCCCCTGACCTCGCGGACCTCATGGCACCCAGAAAACCGAGACCTAGGGCACGGCGGCGACCCTACCGACGGCCATGGCGGCAGACGGGCGGCGCCGTGGCGGCGGCAACGGCCAACGGGGCTTTCCCTCGACGCGGCGAGGACACCGGCGACTCGGCACCATCGAGGCGAACCCGAGCCCTCGCTTAATTGAGCCTAAACGACCCTACGCGGACGCGGCTACGCAGCGGCGGAGCGGCAAGGTAAAACTCACCGGCGACCGGCGTTGTTGCGATGGCTACGGCGGCGGCCACGACCCAAACGGACGGCAAGACGAATGCGGGCAGAGCTCACCCCAGTGGCGGTGCGCCGCCTGGGTTTGACGGAGACGAGGCGGAGGGTGGTCGGCGACGGTGTCGGCGGCGGCGGTGCTCCCGGTGGCAGCGGCGGCGTTCCGGCGTGTCCCGTGGGGCAAACACAAAACGACCGAAGCGCATCATGACCACGATCTCAAGGCGCCGCTAGAGTTCTAGATGGTTTTTGCACGAGGCTCACCGAGACAACCTGACGACGACGAGATGGTGCGCGGCGGCGGAAAACCGCCGCCGTGGAGAAGACGACGGCGCTTCCGGGGCGAACCGGCGGTTGACGAACCACGACGAAGTTGGCTCAACGGCGGCGCAACAAAGTTGCGAACACGATGGCAAAGTTAAATGGAAGGATTGGAGCTTGAGGACGACGGCAAAGGAAAGGGGGCGGAGACGGTTTTCCGGCGGCGATGGAGGGGAAAGAAAAGTCGGCGACGGCGTCGGCTAGCGTTTTATAGGGCAAGGGATAGATGGACGGGTGGCTGGCGACGCTGCGGGCCGGCCAGCTAGCTGGTGACGTGCGGGGCGGCCGAAGGCGCGAGAACGGCCACGGCCGACGACGCCAGCGACCGGCGGTATGGAGGAAGAAATGGGGTTTCCCACAATCGTAGCTCTCTCAACCCTAGTTTTCTGAATTTCATCAAATTCTCCTCAAATTTGAACTGAACTTGAAAAACTCAAAAGTGACTTAGGCTAATTTTTCAAGATCTACAATTTTCACAATTGGAAGATTTTTAAATTCGGCCTCTAAATATGACTTTTGAAATGGAGTCAAAAAGGGACAATTTTGAATTCAAAATTACTTTCAAATTTATTCAAAAACTTCAAAAACTTTGTACACCTCTTTTGTACATCAAAACAAGATCTACAACTTGGCTTTTGAAAGTTTTTGCAAATTTTGCTTAGATTTTGAATTATGGTTTTTAAATCAAAAGGGGACAAAACCCTAATTTTGGTATTTTCAAAATTACTCTAAATTTTTGAACTAAACTTTGAAAACTCAAAATACCAACTTTGTTCAACTTTGAAAACTCTACAAATTTGCTTAATAACCATACCCAAATTCTTTATAAATTTTGAATAAAAGAAAAGGGGGTAAAAAAAAAGAATGGAATTTAGGGTTTTTCTGAGTTCAATTCAAATTTGAATTTGATTCAAACTTCAGATTCCCAACCTATACTATCCAACTCTCACTCAACAACAACACACTTAAGATCAAAAACATAAAAAAAAAACTTAATTTTGTCCAAACCATGACTTAATCGGTAAGTAACACACGGGGTGTTACAGGTAGTCCCAATGGTTGAAACTATGCACGAAATCCAAGAAAAACATGTGAGTAAAACTATCTATAGAAACTATCTCTCCCAACCCATAGTTTCTATAACAGTATTAATACAAAGGATAAAATAAATGCAACACAAAATGAGATTAGATCAACTGTGACAATGAATTATGTGGCGTTGGACACGAATATATACCAAGCAAAGTAACATATGCATTGGGAACCCTAGAGTTTCCACAAACCAGGCAAGCCTAGATCTACAAAACTTCTCTCTGTATCCATCTTGCATCGGGAACCTAGAAGGAGTTTCTAATTTAGTTTCACCCTTCTCTTTCCTTCCATCGAACGGGTGAAACTTATAGGTTAGCATAATATAATGTTGAAATACGACGCATAACATCAAATTGGTAAAATAAAAATTGTATATTGTTACAAAATAATTTTTTTACAACAGTACCTTATAGAGACAATCACTGAACTCTTTAAGCTGCAAGTCAATAATTTGGGGTAACTTCCCTAATGAAGGTTAACATTTTCTTTGGTGGGCCCTTGAAGTGGCAATGCGGGGCCTAATGAAGCCCAACAGGCTTTTCGTTCAAAATCACCGTCTTGCTTTTGCGGCCCATCGAATCGGAAGTGGAAGCGTCGTTCATCTCGACCGCTGGTTTCCACGTCTCGCCGCCGGCAAAACCCCAAATGTCACCGACTCGCTAGACGACATTTCGCGCGGGACGCGCGTGCTCTCCCACGCCGCGCTCAATATCGCGCCGCTCCATCCCGGAGCGCCTAGTGCCGCCAATCCAGGGTCAACTTGACTCCCTCAAAGATTACATATTTTTTACATCTAGGGTCAACTTGCCTCCCTCAAAGATTACATATTTTATATCCCATGTGTTTTGCTTGTTTCATCTTGTGCCTGTTAATCCTGATGTAAATTTTTGTCAATATTTTTCTTTGACAATTTCTGATTTTGGGAAGGCAACCATGAGTTTAAAATAAAAAATGGTTTGTCTTAGAACAAAGCCAAAGCAAGGCAGAGGGGTATTAGAGTTCCTTCCAAAAAGAATAATGATACCTTAGTTATACAACGAGATTAAGAAATCTGTGTGTTGAGCTCGGAAGCCAAGTATATCATCTTATATTCCAATCAAGAAACAATTGATCAGTTTATAAAAGGAAATCTATCTAACAAGACAATCTCACATGGGCTATGACACCATAAAAGCAGTAGAAAGAAATAGATATCTTTCGGTGCCACCTTATGGGGGTGGGATGTTAGCCGCTCAAGTTTAGTACCAACTTGTCAAGGGAAGGGGGTCATGATCATCTTATAAGGAAGAGTATCTCTCTCCCATCAGTCCAGGCTTTTGGGCCTCATGCCTTGTAAGTGGGTCGTGAGCGTATGAACGTCCCAACCTTGGTGGAGTGTTGGGTTGGGCCCGTGTGGTAACTAACAATTGGTATCGGCTCCCACGGTTCGGCCTTATGTGGGGTGGAATGTCGGGAGTGCCCCTCTAGTTCCACAATTGGTATCGGCTCCTGGTTCGGCCTTATGTGGGGTGGAATGTCGGGAGTGCCCCCTCTAGTTCCACCATATGGGGTTGGTTCCGCCTTATGTGGAGTGGAATGTCGGGGATGCCACCTTGCCAAGAGAAAGGGGCCATGACCACAAGGGAGAGTATCTCTCTCCCATCAACACGGGCTTTTGAGAGGAGTGTTGGGCTGGGCCTGCGTGGTTGCTAACACGTTCATATAAACACAATGTTTTAACCAATGTGCAAAATTACGATTATGCAATATTGTTTATCATTTTGCTGCAAGAACTGAACCAATGTCATATTTAATGTATATTGAATTTCATTCAGTATGTTGCAGTGTTATAATGAATGTTTCTGTACCCCGGCCCGTTCATTGTTATACTGAATGTTTCATGTGTTATGTTTAGTCCTATAGTCATTATATATTCCATATTCAATATGTTTCTTGTTGAATTATGTGTTTAATTGTCTCTTGCTTGGGCATTCAGTCTTCACTCATCAATATATTTAGCTATCCACTCCATGCCGTATTCAATTTATTTGGTGTCTTCATTTTGTTCCATGCTTTGTTTATATCCACTGTATTAATTAATTTAAGTATTTTTATTTTTGTTTGTTTTTATTGCTAGATTCTCCTTTTCTTCATTTAATGCTTTTTTCCATTGATTACAGTGCAACCAAATATAAACGAAGCAACCTGATATTTTGATGCAAGCAAAAATACACGGTGTTTGTTTTTAAGTTACAAACCTGAACAAGCTTACTTTTTTAATAATTGAATAATTTGAAACTGGTTTAGTTTATGTATTCGATTACTTTGAATTAGGTTTGGTATTCCTCAATCAGCCCCGACAAGGACCCTGTTCCAAAATACTGAATTTGATTCAATGCTTGCAGGCTTGAAAATATAATTTGTATAACTTTCTTGTCATCTTGTGATCGATTGAACACATTAAGTATTATTTTTAATTAACCGGTTGAATACAACAATTTCAATTAAATGTTTGTTGTTCACTGCTAACAGATAAATGACCTTCAAAATTGTTATGGAGATGAATGAACTAGACGACAATGAATTTCACGAAGACATAATGTTTTGTCCACACTGTGCTCTCCCATTGTACCAGAAGGATGATAAACAAAAGAATTTTCTTATTCTTTTGTAGAGCATGTGGATACGAGGTACTAATGAATCATGAATTACATCAAGTTATCATATTTCTAATTTTTTTTTTTCTATTTTTTTTTTTGATTTTTTTTATTATACATACGCGCATCACTGTGTATGTACTTTGTTTGAAAATATAAGCCTAGCATTAACATCCATCTAAGATGCCACTTAATCTGTCAACAAACCCTCTACCTGCTCGAGATCTAGATTCCAAGTCCTACATATATTAGGTAGTACTTCGTACAGAATATAGCAAGCTAATCTGCTAATGATTTTGAATACGGGAGTACGAAGCAGGGAATTCAGTCCAGATTGAAATTTTAAAAAACTAACCTTGTACAAACAATTCAGGTCTTCTTTTTTTTTTTTAACTTCAAACAATTCAGGTCTTGACTCCCGTTGAAAACAGCGTTTCACAAAACGACTCTTTTATCTTTATTAGATTTGATGAGAAAAGGAAAAAATACCGCAAGTGACCTGAATTGTTTGTACCAGATTTGATGAGAAAAGAAAAGTTCAAAAAAAAAGAGAAAATGAATGGTTTTTAATAAAGACATTAAAGAAAAAGTTTAAAAATAAGGCAAGCAAGTTGACTAGCAAAGCAGTTGGAGCGTGAAAAGCAAGAGTTAGCGAAGCCGTGCGAAGCCAACCAAGCAAACAATTCCAAATCTCTCTCCACGCCGCGTTGCCGATCCGCCCCCGGAATCGGATCATCTAACTTCACCCTCCGTGACTGTCTGCTGCAGTCACCGCATCAGAGCCGTCAGCTGTGCATCCGATGGAGGCAGCGATTTAGGCTCTCTATGCCTGACGATCCAGCTGCCGCACGCGTTCGCTAACTGGGCCTGGCCCAAAACGACCATGTCGCTCCCTGGTTTGGCGCTAACGCTGTTCCTTTTGGCGCGATCCCGTTTTACTTTCACGCGGTTGCAAGGAGATGACGGCAAGGCGACGACGGCTGGCAATCAATCCCGAATCTGGATTGGCTGGTGCATGTCGCAGGAACATGCATGTTCGTAGGTCTGTACTTCTCTATTTTTGGGTGTTTAGATTACATCAAACTTCTCTATTCACGTGTGTTTAGATTGCATCAATATTTCTCCTGATTTGGTTTTCATCCTCTCCTAACTGTCAGCTCGTGTTGGTGCTGATTAAGGAAATCAACTTGCGTCCATCGATAAAGATTCAGGATATATGAGATGGATGAAAAGAGGTATGTAATCTATGCTTGTTCTTGCTCCCACCTCTATGCGTTCAGTTACACTTTAGTTGACCAAATTAAATATTTTATTTGTTTTAGGGATGTGCTTGTCTCTAGTTTCTTACCTCAAGTTGGCATGGAATTCAATAGTACAGATGAGGCTTGGATGTTTTGGGTTAGATATGGTGGTCAAATAGGTTTTGAGGTTCGAAAAAGATACTCAAACAAAAGAAAATCGGATGGCAAGATTAGGTCTTGCAGATTTGTTTGTGCGAATGAGGGTCACAGATTGAAAGATAAAAGGGACCATTTAATAAAGTGCCCGAGAGCTGAAACTAGGACTGATTGTGAAGTTCGCATGGGTCTCATACTAGACCGAGAGAAGGGAAATTATAAAGTCACTGAGGTGATTTTGGAACACAATCACACCCTTCAGTTACCACAAACTTCACATTTGCTAGTGTCCCAAAGGAAAATTTCAGAGCTACAAGGTTTTGAAATTGAGACGGCTGACGATGCAGGAATTGGGCCCAAAGCTGCACATGAGTTAGCTTGTGTCCAAGTTGGTGGCTCAGCACATCTTAGTTACACTCTTCAAGACCACAAGAATTATTTAAGGGCCAAGCGCCAACGTGAGATGGCATATGGTCAAAAAAAGCATGCTTAGGTATTTTCAAGAAAAATTGCCGAGAACCCGTCATTCCAATATGCATTGCAAATGGACCGGGAAGAACAAATAGCTAACATTTTTGGGTTGATGCTAAAATGCTCACCGACTATGCATATTTTGGTGATGTTGTCGGTTTTGATACTACTTTTTGGAACAAACGGGAGAGCAGGCCTTTTGGAGTATTTCTTGGGTTCAATCATTTTAGGCAGACTGTGGTTTTTGGTGCTGTTCTCATGTATGATGAGACATTTGAGTCCTTCAAATGGCTATTTGAGACCTTTCTAAAAGCACATAATGGTAGGCAACCAAAAACAATATATACTGATCAAGATGCAGCAATGGGAAAGGCCGTTAAGGAGGTCTTTTTAGAATCTTGGCATGGTCTATGTGTTTTTCACATTATGCAGAACGCTGTTAGGCATCTTGTTGAACGGGATGATGAAGACGATGAAGAATCGATAGTCCTCCGTAAAGAAAGAATGAAGACAAGAAGAAAGAACCAAGTATTCTAGCAGATTTTAGTGCATGCATGTATGAGTATGAAGATGAAGAAACATTTAAAGAAGCATTTAATACTATGAGGACAAAGGCCAACAAACAAACTTGGTTGGATAGCATATATAAGTTCGTAGAACAATGGGCAACGTGTTATATGACAAATGTGTACACATTAGGAATGAGGAGTACACAATTGAGTGAGAGTCCGAATAGTGAGTTGAAGCGACATTTCAAATCAGATTTTGATATCATTCGATTCCTTAAGCATTTTGAAAGGGTTGTGGAAGATAAAAGAGATAATGAATTGCATGCTGAATTTGAATCAAGGAAAAAAAAATTACCAAGACTTAAAATGAGGACACCTATGTTAGTCCAAGCTAGCAAACTGTACACACCAATTGTTTTGAAGCTTTCCAATGTGAATATGAGAGGTCCATGGCAGCATTCACCACACCATTGGAAGGCAAAAATGAATACCTTGTAGCAGTTTGGGAGTCTTGATGAAAATTTTGCCCTTGAGAAGGAGTACAAAGTTACCGGTGATCCCGTAGACCAAACAAGCACATGTAGCTGTGGGCAATTCAATAGAATCGAATATTATGTGCTCATGCTCTAAAAGTTCTTGATTTGATGAATATCAAGTCAATCCCGAGCAATATATATTGAACCGATGGACTCGAGAAGCACGCAAAGGGATAGTACAAAAGAAACCAAGGCCAAAACATAATAGAGGATGCAAGATTAGATGCTAAGAATTGCTACAAAGATATGACTCGCAAATTCCTCAATTTAGCACACAGCGAGCTGTGAGTCATCCACGTGCGTCCCAATTAGTACACGAGGCACTTGACATGGTTAGCAAGCAAGTCGAAGAAGAAATCACTAGTTTTCCTACTGCGGTGAATCCAATCAATGTTCCCACAAATGATTAAGCCCCAATTGATTTGTTGAGTACAGCAAGCCTAAAGAAAAAGGGCGTTGAAACTAAAACCTCAAAGCGCAAAAAAGCTTGGTTTGAAAAGTTTAAGCAAGGTTCCAAAAGAAGGGAGGTAAGAAAAAGGAAAATGGCTCAAAGGTATGTGATGAACCAAAATATGGTTGATGCTTTTTTACTGTGTTCATGGGATCATGCTCAATTTTAATTCTTTTATTTGAAGGAACAAGAAACTACAAAGAAGGGAGGTAAGAAAAAGCAAAAAGAAGCAGTTGTATAAGAAGCAACAACAGTACAGGACACTGCAGCTGCAGTGCAAAATATTGATCCAACTACCTCTTTGACTGTGGAAGAAATGTCAGCACCATACATGGCCATCAACACCTACTCTCAGATATTGACAGTAATATTTCAAACTCATACACCATTTTTTAAACTATACATGGCCATCAATACATTCTCTAATTGTTTCTCTGAACCGTTTAATTTACAGGGGGCAATGGCAATCACAGATGATGTTTTTGCTGACTTCTAGCAGACAGTCACAGACATTTGCTACAATGTAAATGTCTTCTTCTAAATAGCTTTTGGAGCCTCCTGAAACATGGATTGCTTAGGAGAATAGCTTTTGGAGAATAGCCTCATGAAACATCTGTCATTGAAGTGTAAAGTTCAGAGAATTGCATCTCTGAACAAAGCATTTTGTACATCTCTGAACTTGCAAAACAGCATGCACTTTTTAATTCAATTCTAGGACAATGTGTACATTTTGCATGATTTTGATGCTTTGGATACAATCACAAAGTAACAATCTCGCTAGCTGCAATATCTGCAATTTTAGAGCATCAGAAATGCAATCTGTACAGGTGTTGTGCAAGCACACAACCAACAACTTCCAGGATAGCTACGCCACTATGCTCGGCAAGGGATGGCGACGGCGCGACGCTCGACGAGGACGACCACTCTGGTGAAGCCGGCTGCTCGGCGAGGATGCTGACCAAGTGGCGCTCGGCAAGACGGCGCGGCGCACGAAGACGACGGCGGGACACGCGGTGAGGACAGCGCGACGCACGGCAGAGACTGCCGCTCTGCGAGGAAGGCTGAGGACAGCTGCTCGGCGAGGACGGCGACGGAGCAGGCGGGGATAGCGCTCGGCGAGGACGACGACGGCGCTCGGCGAGGACGACGGCGGCAGGACGCTGCATCTACGAAGACGGCGGCGTCGATTTGGTCTTGACTCCACGCAGCTCTTGGCAACAGCAATAGTGTGTGGGCTTGGATGGGCCTTGGCATTGTGCAGCCCATGTGATTTTTGCAGACCCACCGTCGGATGCGCAGCTAACGGCTCTGATGCGGTGACTGCAGCAGACAGTCACGGA
>JADLZK010012543.1:0-135707 GCA_015847255.1 Hyparrhenia diplandra | reverse complement strand
GAAACGTGTGCTTTTATTACTATCACATGTCTTGAAACTTGTTCTTCGAAACTAAACATCAACAAAAATCATGAAAAACAGTGCAAATTTTTGATTATAGTACACCAAATGTATTTTGAGCTGGCATATGTCCAAAATGTCATGTACTATTTTGATTATAAAAGGTGCTCAAGTTTGAGAAAAAAACACCGATAGGGCCTCAATCGGCAATTGGGCCTCCAACAAGGCCAAGCATGACTAGTGTACTGTATCAATATTGAGCTCGACAGGCCACATCATATACGGCGCCTCTCTTCTTCCCCTTGTGCTCTCTCTCTCTCGTCGTTCGCCGCTGCCCCGTTTTCTACCGGCTGCGCTGTCGCCCGCCGTCGCCGCCCTAAGCCGGTGCTGAGGCTTTCATTGGTCTCTTCGCCGGCGACGAGCACACACCAGGTACTCCCACCCTTCTCTTCCCTTCCTTCCCTATGCTATGCTGTGCGAAGCTGAGCACCGAAAAACCCTAACCGTAAGCTATTTAGCTTATTTGACAAGCCTCCTGACTTCGAAGTTTTTCCAAAAAATTATTGGGTATACATGTGTACACGAGTGTCTCTTTTACTGGATCCGCTGCTGCTGCTGCTGCTTTGTTTGCGTGGAGGGTTGACTTGTTACTGTCTTGCCATGCTCTTTGCAGGGTTTTCATGGTGGCGTGACCTGTCCTGGCCTCAAAAATGTATATAAAGAAGGCAAGCATATTCTGCCCTTTGGCGTAATTTGGTGGCATTTTACCTTGAAAACTTGTTGACTTATCGTCCATCTGTTCTGTACAGGTCATAATCGAAGGGTTTAAGAGCTACAGGGAGTGAGATCTCGACGGGAGCCCTTCAGTCCCAAAGTTAACGTAGTTGGTAAACCCCCTCTGCTGTTCCTCACTCGCAAACTGATATATTACTTTTAGTCATAGGGTGATTAGTTTCACGTATTTTTGCTTCCTATTGGTCTGCACGTACAACTTAATTTGCTGTCATAAGTCACTCATGCAGCAACATAACCTCTATCTATATCTGGGCCTTCAATAGATAAATCCTTACATAGTAGGTTAATTGCAAAGCTTTAGTTAGTGATGATCAAGATTTGGTGCATCTTCAAGATTCAGTTTTCCTTTATTTGCTAAATTGCGTTTGTTGTTTTGTTTTGGAAATTAGCATAGCCATGGCACATGTATGCTTGATGCACTTGTATCAGAAAACCATGGCCTTGAAACAGTTATGGTTTAGTCCATGTAACTCTTCTGTGTGCTTGTTAGTCATCCTCTAATCTTTCTGCTGAACTCATTGCAAGTACTATAGTGCAACTAGAACTTTCATGTGCATTTTTTCTGCTCTTTAATGAACTGACATTTATTTAATTGTTTGCCACAGTTGGTGCAAAATGGATCTGGCAAATCAAATTTCTTTCATGGTACTTCAAAATATGGCACTGCTATACTGTCATCTTTCTGCTCTTATGCCAGAATATTCACCTGATTTGTTTATTCTTTATGCTCCAGCTATACGACATTTTGTCCTGAGTGACATGTTTCAGAACCTGCTAAGTGAAGATAGGGGCGCCTTCTCCATGTATGCTGCCCTTTGTTTAAGCAATCTAGATAGTTGGAATAGGGTGGCTGGTGTTTGATATACCTTACCAATAACCATTGCCAGGAAGGTGCTGGACACTTTCGGTTGTATCTGCTTTTGTTGAGATAGTGTTTGACAATTTAGACAATCGTTATTCCAGTAAGTTCTCTAATCTTCTCAGGTTGCATATTTTGTTGAAACATAGAAACACTTAGATCTCTCATGGTAGGTACTTTATAATTATCAGCTCTGCATACATTTCTGTTTGGTTCATGTGTGGAAGATGATAGCATCGCCTCCAGTTATTAACATGATTCAGTTAATACCTGTGTGATAGACTGATGGTGCCTTTTGCATTGACACAATAATGTACAATGCTCCCTGTTCTCCTGGATGCGAATGAAAATACACTTTGCTGCAGGTTGATAAAGAAGAGGTACGCTAAGGGAGGACAGTTGCTTCAAAAAGAAGGATGACTACTACTTGACGGAAGCATGTCAGGCATGTTATCGTATGCCCTAAAACCACCCTAGCAATGTTATATCTTGTTGCTTGCTCAGGCCTCCTTTGTTCTTACCATGTCCAGTAAAACTGAAGTCATGAATCTGCTGGAGAGTGCTGGTTTTTCTCGTTCTAATCCATACTACGTTGTCCAGCAAGGAAAGGTATCAAATACTCGCCAGTCACCTGTTCATGTCTTCCATCTGTTCAGATGTTACATCGACAGATTTTTTCATCTGTAGATTGCATCCCTTACCCTGATGAAAGATTCTGAATCGACTGGATCTTCTCAAAGAGATTGGTGGTACACGTGTTTACGAGGATAGACTCGGAAGGAGAGCTTGAAAATAATGAACTAAACAGGTAGTTTGAAACTTCTCGAATCACCACAAATTCAAATATCAAAGTGACATGTTTGAGATGACTGTTCCTCTCGTACTATTAGCCAACAAAAGGAAGCAGATTGATCAGGTTGTCAAATACCTGAGGAAAGACTCGTGAACTTGATGCTGAGAAAGAAGAACTAAAGAAGTACCAGCAGCTGGACAAACAGAAAAGATCACTTGAGTATACTATATTGGACCATGAACTTAATGATGCAAGGAATGAATTAGCTTCGTAAAGGCTCTACCATTTCTGTTATGCATGTTTGCAGTTTTGGAAATTATTTTGTTCTGCCTCACAAGTTAAAAACAACTTGACTCAAAAGGAACGAAGGCCTTAGGATTGAGTTTGATGAACAAACCGTTACATGACAATCTCTTGGGTTGTCTGATACCCTGATGAAAAGACCTTAGATTACCAGAGAGCGTAGGGAGCACTAGGTTCTGAAATGCTTTGTTTCATCACCTTTGTTTTTACACTCTTTTATAGTGAAGAGCCTACATTTCATTATGTCATAGTTGTGTTTAATATCAGTCTTGTTGATCTTAGTTGTTAGTGCACTTGCTGTGAATTTGTAAACTTCTCATATTTTCCACAAAATGTAGCAGTTGATTATGCTGCATTCACAGTTAATTGATCGTCTTTTCATCTGTTGTGTTAGCTGGGCTGTACTCTGGTTCTATGTATGCTAATCTAAAGAGTAAACTCTTGTATTTTCTGTTCAAACAAGCCACCATAGTTGATAAGTGCTATGCTTTATCTCCATCTCTGATTTATATCAGTATATCTTTAATCAATATCATCTGCTGATGTGCATAATCATGTAGGATGCTTAACATATTCCCTTGCACTTTTGGACAACATTGACATAATCTATGTCAGTCCTGCTTCTGTAATCAGTATCAGCTTCCACAGTAAAAAACAATTTTCTAAATGTAACCATAATTTCTTCATCCTCATATATTCTGCAATGATTCTTATACTTCTTCCATTTCAATTCCTTTGCTGCTATTAGATGGATGATAACCCTGAGAAAATTGCTGAAAGTATGGCCCTTTGGCGGACAATGAAGTGGTGGATGTCCGAGATGATCAAGACTTTTGATAAAGACATAAAAAGTCTCAACTAAAGGGATAAATGATACCAAGGCACAAAAGGAAGGTGTTGAGAAGAGGCGCACTGAAGCTCTGAAGGTAGTTGCTCAGATTGAACTTGATTTGAGAGATATAAAAGACAGATTGTGAATGAGAAGCGAGCAAAGGTATGCCACGTTTGAGCATGTAAATGAAATTTATGAGCTTGTTAATATATTCTAGTTAATTATGTTTTGTTGCTGTGCTTAAAATAATATATTGTTAGGATGAAGCAGCGAGGGATTTACAGAGTGTGAGGAGAGAGAGTGAAAAGTCAAAGTCTGAACTGGCTGAAATTAGTAAGGTGCATCAGACCAAACTAAAGGAAGAGGAGGAGATATCAAAGAGGTAAAATGTGTTTTTGGATAATTATGTAGTTTATTACGAACATTTCTTTTGACACTTCCATTTTGTGGGGACAGCATTATGGATCGTGAGAAGCTGCTAAGTATATTGTACCAAAAGCAGGGGAGGGCGACCCAGTTATAAACAAAGCTGCTAGAGATAAGTGGCTTAAAAGGAAATTGAAGATCTCAAGCCTGTACTTTTATCGAATAAAAGCAGGTAATAATCCAGTGACTGGTTTGCTGGTTGCTATCTCAATGTGGACCTTTTTCGTTGCACTTCTTTATTAGCTTAAACTTGATCCTGCATTTGTCACATGTTTTAGTTTGATCCATTTAATCTTACATTCTGCTAATAGAACCTTATGGCATGAACCAAGATTCTTTTCTGGTTGTATCTTGAATTCATTCCATGAACTAATAATATTTTTCTTTACCCTCCAATTGTTCGCTGACCTAGTTGCAATATCTATTACATTCTTGCAAATATGGCAGGAAGGTATACTTCAAGAAGAAATTCAGAAGCTTAAAGATGAAATCAATGATTTAACTAACTACATTGAGTCTCGGAAAACGAATCAAGTAAGTTAGAGGAAGCACTTGCAAAAAAGACATAATGACTACAAACGATTTGAGGAAGCAGAGAGATGTGCTTCAAGAACAAAGGAAGTATGTAATATCTTATGAACGGTCATGCATTGCCATTGAATGGATGATGTGTTGCATTAAAGTTTATATACTTAGTAGAAGGAAATTTGCAGGTCATATTGAAGGAGGAATCTGAGGTGAAAGCTGAACTTGATAGGCTACAAGGAGATCTTGTAAAAGGCACAGAAAAGCTTGGACCAAGCAACTCCTGGGGTATTAAATGCTACTTTTATGTTCTTTGTTCATATTACTGATTGCTATAAAAATTATCTTTCTTGGGGTTTGCACTTTTATTCTGATGCGCATGCTATATATTGGCATCTTAAATATGCACACATAAATTATTGTTGATCATGATATTGAACATAAATATCTCTATGTATCCAGTTGATTATTTGTTGTTTGTTTTTCCTTTTTCATATCAAGTTCTCTTAAAAGCTTCTTACCAATATTTTATTGTTGCTTGGAGCGACTACAATGGAGCTTTTATGATTTGTCTGTAATGTAATTACTAAGCAATTCTAGTTTATGGTAGTCACAACATGTTTGTTACGCAATAAAACATTCCCTCCATAACGGTTCAGTGGCTCTTTCAAGTTTCAACCTCTTCTGGTGTTTGTTGCACCAAAGTTGGGTACATGACTTCTCCTTATCTGCTGTTGTGCAATAAATTTAAATTGACATAGGCGTTGACAAATTTGTCTTAGATCTCTACCCTGTAAAATCTCTGCATTACAGAACTTGTATCTCTGCCTTGCACATTCATCTGCCTCCCTCTCCTCAATCATATGAGTAGCATGCACTTATTCTATTTTGCCAGGACAGTGCTTGAAGCAATCTTTTGCTGGTGCTAACTTTGTTTCCTTCCTCAGGATATTAGGAGAGCCTGAATTCTGTTAGCAGAATCATTAAGCAATATGGTATTACTGGAGTTTTTGGTCCTGTATTAGAACTGGTTGACTGTGAAGAGAAGTTCTTTACAGCTGTTGAGGTCACTGCTGAACTAGGTATGCCATTATACATCTTTTTAGATAGATATGTACAATGGGTAATCTAATTTTTTTACCTTTCATTTTTTAGTTCACTAATCCATTCTGTTCTATATTTAAATAGCTTGTTTCATGTGGTTGTTGTCGAGAACGATGACATATCAACCAGGATTATTGAAATATTGACTCGAGAAAAAAGGTGGAAGGGTGACATTTATACCACTGAACAGAGTGAAAGTTCCAGACATCAGCTGTCCACAAAGTCCTGATTTTGTTCCGTTGTTGAAAAACTGAAATATCGAGCTGACCATCGCCGTGCTTTTTTGAACAGGTATTACAAGGGTGCATATTCTTCTCTCAAATTGGTGCCTGCATGTTTCATTTGGTTATCTTGATTGAGGCTCTGTTAGAAGCAGCTTCCTTCTGCCTTCTCGCTATCATATCATCTGATTACATACAATCAAATGGAATAATTGAACCTAATCATTCAATCTGTATTGTCCTAAGATACATGCTGTAGGCATGGTACCCCATTCTGTGGAGTAACAGGTACCTCATTGGGGAGGATATGCAGTAGTGTCTATGGAGTCTCCAGTAATTTATACTCTGCCTCTGTTGCCACATCTGAGTTCTGGTCTATTTACACGAAGGATGGAAACTAGATGGCGGTTCCCAGCTGACATGCCTTTAGTTCCATTCTGGTGACCACTTGGCGCCATGTCAGCCATAACTAGCATGTCCAATGCCAGTCATTGCTGGTTGCTGCTCAGCCTTAGTTCTCCACATGCCTCTGCTTGAACTACAAGCGGCATGTCAAACCATAGTTTATGATGTATCAGGCACGTGGAGAAGTTCATGTATGTACTGTGTGTTTTTCCCAGGTGAAATTTTCTTAGAGTAATAAGT
Organism: Hyparrhenia diplandra; assembly: GCA_015847255.1. Taxonomy (NCBI): domain Eukaryota; kingdom Viridiplantae; phylum Streptophyta; class Magnoliopsida; order Poales; family Poaceae; genus Hyparrhenia; species Hyparrhenia diplandra. The sequence continues at coordinate 129,204 of JADLZK010012543.1, read as the reverse complement.
GCATTCCTAATTTATGTGCTGTTGAGTGTAAAACTGCTGGTTTTAGAATACAATGCAATAATATTCTGTGTTTGTATTGGTGCCTCCAATTGTAGGTAAATTTATTTGGACTTCGATCATCAGCATATAAATATTAGATTGATGTAAAATTTAAGGTTTTATCTTAGTAGATTCATCATGAGTAGTGATTTGGTAACATAGTCTCTTTTTTTTTTTTTTTTTAGATTACCATAATTTTATAGTACGCGTGATTTGTGATCAAAGTTCAATCTTGCAAACCTGCTTCAGTGTCCTAAACAACTTATACTATTTGTGATCAAAGAGAGCACTTGCCTGTATCTTTTCCATGGTCTATTTATTTTAGTACACTTTTTTCATTGTGGCTACATTACATGTTTATATGGGCTTTTGCTCTTCCAAATAGTTAGCTTTCCTTGTCCAATCACCTAAGGTAGTTTCTCAAATCATTTGTTCTTCTATATTAGAAGAAAATTCTTTATTATTTTTATATCTAACCTCATATTTCTGTTAGGTTTTGGCAGGACAGTCATATGCCGAGATCTGGAAACTGCGACAAAAGTTGCACGTAGCAATGGTCTAGATTGCATAACACTTGATGGTAGTCTTGGGGTTTTTCTACAATTGAGTTATCACTGTTACTTCAATTCTAAAATTGTCAATTGAATCTGTAGTTACCTGCTTATTGTATCAGGTGATCAAGTTGGGAAAAAAGGTGCTATGACAGGAGGTTTCTATGATTCTAGACGCTCAAAATTAAAGCTTGTGAAAATAGTAAGGGATAACCAGACAGCAATAGACAAAAAGGCGACTCATCTAGAGGCTGTCAGAACTAAGCTAACAGATATCCTGTTTTGGTTAATTATACTCTACTCTTTATGTTCACATGAAGCTGGTTCAAGATTGTTGCATCAACTGAATATTGAGTACTTATTTTGAAGCAAAAGCTAAAGGGTTCTAAAGCTGTAGATTCATCAAAATAATAATAATAAAAAACTTGCTAGAAACATTATATGAAGAGGTGAAAAAAAAAAGATAGTAACAAAGTAAAAAAAAAAAAAAAAAAAAACAGAGACATTCATACAAACTTCTCTATGCAGGCTAAGAGAACATCTTGGCATGGATCTTAAATATGACATTCCTTGCTTGCGTTGTGGTTCACTTTGGTGGTAGAAAGCCTGCAAATTTGTGTGGTATTGCTTAGAACAAAACTTTATTGTTGTATTGGTACTCTTTGCTACTACCTTTTTTTTTTAACTACATAGACATGCATAACTACGATATTTAGCATATTGAAACTCAGTATTTTCCCTCTATGTTTCTTCTATTTTTCTGGCATTAAGTCTTAAGTAATTTGGAAACATAAAGCAACACAATAAGCTGTCTCGTTTTAACTAATTATTTGCAAGAGCAATATTTCATGATTAGTTATCTTGCTGTTCATTGTTTATTTGCCAGAGGCATATTGTGTGTACTGGATTTCACTTAACTTCCCATACATATAGATAAGCAAATTACAGATTTAGTTACAAAACAGCAACAAATGGATGCTGAATGTGATCATGCCAAGTCAGACTTGGAACAATTTAAGGCTGACATTGCCAGGGCTATGAAGCAAAAGTCGTCACTTGAGAAAGCTCTTGGCAAGAAGGTAATGGTTTTTTATTTCTTCTTGAATTTTTCATGGGGGATTCTTGTTATTCATGCGGCAATTATTTGTACGCTGTAGTTGAATGTTTTCTCACTTGCAGGAAAAATCACTTGACAACATCCGCAACCAAATTGAGCAAGTCCAGTCAAGCATTGCAATGAAGAATGATGAAATGGGCACAGAGCTTATTGATCAGCTAACTTCAGAAGAAAGAGAACTCCTTTCACGATTGAATCCTGAAATTACCGATTTGAAGGAGAAGTTTCTAATGTGTAAAACAGTCGGATTGAGGTTATTCAAACAAATTCAGTAGCAGCTGTTGTTTTGGGTCCCAAGAGATCTCTATCTGCTCTAATGCAGTTCAAATTATTATGTAGATTGAAACCGAAAGGAAGAATTAGAGACCAATTTATCAACGAATCTTATCAGGCGTCAGAAAGAGCTAGAAGCGGTAATTTCATCTGCAGATTCTAGAACCTTGCCTATGGAAGCCGAGGCAAAAGAGCAAGAACTGAAAAGTTCCAAGAGAAATCTTGATGAGTTAACCGTTACTAAAGGGCAAGCTACACTGATTGACTTTTCGTTCCCCAAACCATATTAAATGACTTTTAGCTTAACTGAAAACAATCCTTTGTACAGCTAATGTCGATGCCATAAATAACTTCACCAAAAAGATGGATGATCTGAAAAGAAAAAGGGATGATCTGAAGGTAACTACTACTGCTACATTTTTCTTTGTCGATCTCACTCTTGTTGACTTGCTTTATCCACTTTATCTTTAAATGCAGAATCGTGAAGGCGATTTTGGAGCAAACTGTTCAAGATGGCGCCAAAGACTTGGAACAGTTGATGAACAGCAGGAGCACTTATCTAGCTAAGCAAGAAGAATGCACGAAGAAGATCCGAGACTTAGGCTCATTGCCTGCTGATGCTTTTGAAGCGTACTGCATTCCTGCTATTCCATCATGCTTTTCTTGTTTACAGGCATTAGGTTTATATCTTTCTAGATACTATATTCCCTCATTGCAAGTATATAGGGTATATTTTATTTTGGCACGGTCATCTAAACTAGTCTTTAACATCAGTTTTTTATAATATATTATTCATACCTACATAAACAAATTAATGTGAAAGCACTTTTGAGACATGAGTGTAGTCATATAATTTTCATAGGTTAAGCACTTTTAGTTAGAATATCCGTAGTTTACTTTTTTCCAAAAACATGCACTCCCAATACAACTGGACAGAGTAGGCATCTCTGAACTAAAATGTGTGTAGTCTGTCAACAACTTCATTACCCTGGAGGGATTTTTGGTTGCTAGAGAGAGTGTTGTGTTAGCTGATTTTGTATTTGGCCAAAATGTAGGTACAAAAGGAAAACCAAGAAACAACTACATAAAATGCTCTATGACTGTAATGAGCAGTTGAAGCAGTTTAGTCATGTGAACCAAAAGGCTCTTGACCAATATGTGAACTTCACAGAACAACGCGAACAACTGCAGAGAAGGCGAGCTGAACTTGATGCGGTGATGTGGTAAGTTGACATTAGTATAAATGTTTTTATTTCAGTTAGCTCAATGCTCCTGTCTGAGTTCTGAACATCCTAAAAGTGAGTCTGAAAGACTATTGATCTGTGTTGCAGAAAATTATGGAACTCATACAGGTTTTAGACCAAAGGAAGGATGAATCAATTGAGCGCACATTTAAAGGGGTTGCAAGGCACTTCCGTGAAGTTTTCTCTGAGCTGGTGCAAGGTGGTCATGGATATTTGGTTATGATGAAGAAAAAGGTTAACCTCACCTTTGCGCCTGCTTTTACTCACTGACCTTATTAGCCTTGTTATTCTGTTTTTACACTTGGTTGTGTTTTCATTTTTGCCTGTCACCATAGGCCACTTTTCTGATATTCTTTTTTATTGTAGCTATTCCTTTGATGTGATGACAATCACACATGTTTACTCTGTTTCTAATGATGTTTTAGAGCTATTAATGAATTGCCTGGAGTTCCCTGAAATTTTCACGTGCACCTGCATACATGTTGTTTAAGAGTGAGCTCACCATTTTGCTCTTATTTTCTAATTTTTATGTACTCTCTGTTATTAGGATGGGGATGCAGTTGATGATGAGGATGAGGATGAGGATGGACCTCGTGACCCAGGTCATGAAGGGAGAATAGAGAAGTATATTGGTGTGAAAGTCAAGGCAAGTCTTATTTGCATTGGGTGTATATATGTATGGGCACACTTTGGTAGCGTTCTCATAATTCAAGATGGTGTTAAACAATTCTGAAGAAGCTGTTATACTCCTTTTTGGAGGATTCTGGTGCCTTTTCAGTTCATTTTTTTTCCTGATATTTATATTCAAGGGTGCTCATGATTCAGGTTTCTTTTACTGGCAAGGGAGAAACTCAATCTATGAAACAATTGTCAGGCGGACAGAAGACGGTGGTTGCCTTAACATTGATTTTGCTATCCAACGATGTGATCCAGCTCCATTTTATCTGTTCGATGAGATTGATGCTGCTCTGGATCCACAGTACCGAACAGCAGTTGGAAGTATCCTTTTTCTTTCTTTATTTGTAACATTTATTTATCCTCTTTATAGAACCATGGTCTGCTACTTATCGTAGTCCCAAGATATTTCTGTGTTTCTGGCTCATGTTCTAGTGCCTAGCTATGGGGCATGATCAGTACCTTATGTTCTGTCATTGGGGCATGATCAGTACCTTTGTGTGCTGCTTGCTGCTGCTTTCCTTAAGTTTAATTCCAGATATGATCCGCCGTCTAGCTGACATGGCTGACACTCAGTTCATCGCAACGACATTCCGGCCGGAGATTGCCAAAGTGGCTGATAAGATATATGGTGTGACACACAAGAACAGGGTGAGCTACATCAACGTGGTGTCCAAGGAGCAGGCCCTGGACTTCATTGAGCATGACCAGACGCACAATGCCAGCTGAGGCTGCTGTGTATTGATCGTATGTGCCTCTTTCTACTTTAGCATCTTCAACCACTTAGTTGCCATGTTGGTTGGTGCTTACACTGTTTCCACCTTTTCCTCTTGTGCAGTGCAAGCAGAAGCTAACGCAAAAAGGATAGTTGTGGTTCTGTGATGGATATTCTAGCCCATGGTTGTAGCTGTGTATATGTGGTGTAGTTAGCTAGCTACTATTGGATAGATTGTGTAACCAGTTGGTGTTTAGATGCTCAATCTATGATTGTGAATGTAGCTACCACTTGGTTTGGTACTCAATCTGTGATTGTCCCTACTAACAAGTCGATTGAGTTTAAGGGCTTGTTTGGTTGGTGGCCTGGAATTTACTTACTAGACCAGACAACCACATCTAACCTCATGGCACCAAAAATAGAATGGAGTTACCCATTTATAATTTGGAGCTGGCGGTCGGAACGATTGTTCTAATGATGTTTTAAGGCAGGCAGGTTACTGAGTGGGCGGTAAGCCAAAAAAAAAAAAGGCCAGCATCAAAAGAATGCATCGGATTGGGAGAGGGGAAGAAATACATCTTTTCTTGGTGCATGTGCTTACAGCCGGCGGTTAGCTAAACACGCTTTCTTCTCTCTTCAATTCTCTCACCTTCACACAGGGGCGAAGCCACTTTAAGTTTGGGTGCAGGGTGCTTCACGGGCATCAGGTAGGAAAACAAATTTACTACTAAGTAGCTTATTTTACTATGTAAATCAATTGAAAGTAGACTATTTCTATACTGCTGTAAAGATCGTGCATCACCATAAATTTTCCAGTAGCTTGCCTCTGCCTTCACATAGGATTTTGATGACATAAATGGTCTTACAGCCCGTTGATTAGGACTTACTATTATACTTGCTCTTCAAAAGTTTTTTTCCACGGCGCGGGCTCCAACCAATAACCACGCGCGGCAGGCACGGCGCGGACCACGTTGTTGGTGGTCACGCTCACGGCTCGCCAGACGCCGCCATGAAGCGACGCGGCGGAGACCAGAGCAACCGACAGGCAGCAGTGAATTGAAGTTGCAGGGTCGTTGCGAGAACACAAGCATCTCTGGCTCTGCCATGGAGGCAGGTAAGTTGGTAAGCAGAGCCGGCTGCTCGACCATCAAAGAAAGCCTAGCGCACACCACTTGCTCGACAAAAGGCCTCAGCGCCAGCCAACGGTTGGTTGGGCAATTGCCTCTGAGTTTCATTGGTTCTTTTCTATAATTCATTTATTTTGTTATTAGTTTTCGAATGCTTTGACTTTTTGCCTTGATCCTTACATTTTATAACTAACAATATCATCAGGAATCATTATCAGCAACGATCTGATCTGTGAAGACAGTGACATGCACATCCCATCAGCGTAATCTCTGAGCTACACAGATGCTTTCTCTTTGCCATGGTAACCTCCGCAGATTAATAAACAAGGAAATGTGGCTCTTGCCAAATGTATCAACTGTTTGTTCGATGCCCTTCCACTGCACTGCTTGACCTTGACAGCTATTTATACACTGGCGTTTTACACTCTAGCAGCTCTCTACGTAGTGTAGACCACATCAAAAAGATAATGTCTTGATTCTTCCACTCTTAACGACCTTTTGCATGTTTCCATATTAATTACAGATTCAGCCTTTCAGAGTAACAGCGGATAGCTGGAATTTCCTGCCTGGAAAAGCAGAGTGTCTAGAGCACATGACATTCCTTCAGCATCTTGCACTGCACATCTTTATGTATGGAATGATGTGAGACGTTACGTATTCCCTTTCAGCTTGGCATGCACTATTGTTTCATCCCAGCAACATGGAGGAGCTATCAGTTATCACAGGCTTATTTCGGACCACTAAGATGGAAATGTGATGAGTTTCCTTTTATTTAGATGCTGAACTTGTCATACTCATGGATATATGCACCACATACAGTTCCCCTGAACAGAGCGGAATAGGACGTGATTGCTCAATGACAAATATTCTATCCCAATTCCCATGTTCTGTTCTATTCTATCTTCTGCTGGTGCAATGCACCTAGAAACAACACTGTTCCTTTTATTAAGCTGTAGTAACCACATATCTACTCAGTACTCACAAAGCTGCATGCCACTCATTAGTCATGTTCCACTTGGTGGTGATACTGCCAGTTTGGATCTGGCTACTATAGTTTTTATGTTTTCCTTTTCGTGTGAGAACACAATACTGTGGTTAACACTGTTGAAAACTGAGCACTAACAAATTTTGGTTAAGCTTTACTATGAGAGAGGCTATAGTTGACTCAAAGGTTAATAATATTTTCACAGCCATGCATGCTGTAACTTTTAGCATTCTCCTACTGTCACCATGGATTATGGTGGTCCATCTCGCAACTTCAAACCCCCCAGTTAAACAACATTCCTTTGCTTTGTTCTGAGGTTGATCAAAGGGATAAATTCTGCACTATGCTGACGGCAGCATTGCCTTTCATTTCTCACCTTTCACCTCTCTAAAACTTTTCAGAAGTCCTAAAATTAAAACTGAATGGAAGAATAACGTGGACATTAAAAGAACTGCAAACACAAAAGGGCAAGTAATGTACATGTATATATAAGTAGCAGTATGAAATATGGACAAGGAGATGCTACTTCAGATTTTCTGGAGAGATCAAGCCATGCAATAAGGAGCATGCATAATTCTCCCATTTACTTCCAAAGGCATAATTCTTCAGATAATGGCAGCTACACATTCCCTCTTGCATTTTGGAAGTTGACTTCTGTTGAGCCTTGATGTGGACTTCTTACAGTGAGTATTCTTTACCTTTTAAAATTATTCAGTGACCTGGCCTTAGTGGGAGCTGAATATGGAAACTGTACCTAACTGCATATGCAATCAGAAGCTTGATTGCAAAAGAAACTACAGTCACAAGTATTCCCTCTGGAAGGTGTACAGAATTGTGTTATCCTGCTGATATATAGATCTCTATTAAGCATGAAGTGAAAACATTTAAAGAACTGATAGCTTTCCTGTTTTTTTATGTTCCCAAACTGTATGCTTTTTAGGTTTTGAGTAACGACAAATATTTTGTACAGGTTGCTTTTTCGAGGACCTTTTTCTAATTTTAAAAACACTTTTCACAGGAACATGTGCAATATGGAGGGGAACAATATGCATAGGGACGAATATGCATGCTTCTAGTACCAGGGCATATAACACAATGATGATGCCTAAGTGTGAAAAAAGTTAGATCAGGTGACTTATGAACCTGTCTCGTGAAGTAGCTTCATCTAGCACCATGTAAACTGAAACCTCTGATGCTATTGTAGGGACAAAATCACGCATAGCTCACATATTTTTTTGCTTGAGCTGCCTCCCACACTGCCCATCTCAATCAATAGAAAATGAAAAGGAGAATGGAATATGATTCTTGTTGTATGTTGTGGGTCTGGCACAGCCCAAAAAAATGGAAAAGATCCAGACCTTTTTTGTTTTTTTTTTCTATCAGATTATCATTTTTCCTAGAGAAAATGCCATATTTTTTCATAGACATCAGTTTATATTTAACTTTTTTGTATTTTCAATCACCTCATAAAATTTGCATCGTTGAGAAAGAATCAACTGCTCTGCATTTGCAGAAGTAGTAGGAATATTTGCAAAGGTGAACACCTTTCCTGGCATGCAAACCTGAGTAGAAGTCAATTGTAGAAAATACCTTGATCGACAGGGATAAAAATATTGTTGATGTCTTGTCAACTAATATTTCTTCACATTGCCAATTATCTTAAGCAAGATCTAGCTTTGACATAAGAATGGTATTAAGTTTTTGCAGTCTGGAAAAAGCTAACCTTTTGAAAATATTGAGAGCTGGAAAGAATCGGATGGTTTGCATAGTTACTTTTTTTTTTTTTTTTTTTTTTTTTTGACGAGTGCATAGTTACTTTGTTGCAAAACCTTAGAGTGAATTCAAGAGATTAATTTTACAGTTATTCTCGGTGTAGTAAAAGTACTTCATGTTAAGCTCTTAGCCTCTTATATTGGTGTACTTCTGCAAGTATATGTACCATCATGAAGAGTGTAGCCACGTATATGCTGCAAGTGGGTTTGCATTTCTGCCTGATTTGGTTCCCATATCCATGCTGATTTGCTACTGAGGCTTGATAGATATGTCTTGTAATATAATCATCCTTTCTGAATTCTTTACTGTATCATGATGGTATATCAATTGCAAGTTGCAGTAGAATATTATTCCATTATTGTTTTCTGCGTGAAAATCTGCCACCAAGTGGTTTTCTGTGGTTCTGTGGTCGAGTGATGCTTCCAGTTTTTTAATTTATTTTATCTTTTTGTGCAGTTTCATCTAACAGAAACTGCTAGCAGTGATGTCAAAAGAAAAAGTTCATGACTAAAAAATAAGTTGACTCATGGTTATTCTTGCAAATTTGTTTTGAGTTTGTCACATAATGAGTTGCATGGATTTGTTGGCAGAAGGAAGTGCGCATTAATACTCCATGCACCATGCAGCAGAGAAATGTTTATTGGATGCACAATAGAGAAAAAAGGGGAAGAGAACATTTATATATTAGGTTACTTCTCCACTGTTGGAGATGCGTCCTACTAACCTGTGTGCCAAATGCATTTTCATGAAATGACCATGTGCCATTGCCACCCTCAATATGTATTTCTGTGTGCAGGACTCTTCACTTAGAGAATTTTTTAATCTTCTATCCTTTTCCTGATATAAGATTTTCAGAATGTAGATTCTCCTCTATGACAGCACAAGGTGTGACAAAACGCACTGCCATGCAATGCAGATTCAGGGAATCTTTCGATATATATTCCCCTCTCCAGACTTTCACTATAAATAGAGGCCAACTGGGGTTTTGCACTTCATACATTCCAAACCTTCAGAGCTTACAAGGAGTAGCAGAGCTCAGAAGCATTGGTATTCAGCACACAGTGCACCTTCTTGAAGAAACACAGAGGAGATCAAACAATGAGCTATTACGGCAGCAGCTCTTCTGGTAAACTGTCTGTTCCGTTTCTCCATTCGCCTAATCCTCTGATCTACGATTTATTCCCATACATTATTATGCATGGATGATCGATCATTCAGGTGGACGAAGCAGTAGGAGAGTTGACTATGGAAGGACATATGTGGTGAGGCCAAAGGGAAGGCACCTAGCCACCATTGTGTGGCTCCATGGACTAGGTGACAATGGTGCTAGGTACCCTCTTATTGCTAGGCTCATACCTACTTCTATTTTTCTTAAATTTTGGTTGTTCATATGATGATCTTCCATGCATGCTATCTCATGCACTTGCCACCTGAATGCAAACTACACTTGTCAATCAAGGGAGAGAACTAGATCGTTGCAGTGTCGATCTAAAACACTTTATTCTCTTCCATCCTTTAGCTAGAAATGATTCAAGTGGCCTCCTTTTTGTCTGTCCGTGCATGCATATATTCCTAGTATTGCTTTGCTCAAAGTACATGTTTCTCATACCAGTTGCACACCTAACAACCTTCTTTGCCACGAAGGACACTGATAATGTTTTCCCACTTTCCATTCAGAAAGGATAGGAATGTCTAATATACATAAAGTTGGCTAATTGTGTATGTAGGCAGTCTGCACAAACTATGTAAGGTAAAGAATACCTTATTTTATAACAAGGTAGCAAAAAAAGACTCAACAAGGGGGACATATGTCCCCCTGATTTTGCCCTTGAGAAGTTTGTGCCAGCCTTTGAACCTGGACTGGTGATGGATTTCTTGCCCCCCTGACTTCAACGGTCTAACCAGTGTAACTCAGGAGAAGTTGGCTTATAACAAGATAGTTAAGGGCCTAAAATTAAAGTATCTTGTTCTTGTGATCCACGACCAGACTTTCTAACAGTTACCGGAGAAAATCAACTGATAGTAAGACTGAAGATTACTTTAGTTTATTACAACACATTTTAAGAGTCCTTTTCGAGTTTGTGTATTTGTCCAGGTTAGCTTCAGATGTTCATTACCCACCTACTATTAGTTTTCTGATACAACAATGAAAAAAAAAGGCTAACATCAACGTCTGGGCTCCTTGCACACAGCATTTTTCTTATTCGGCTAATTGTTCAGTCTCTCCAGATAATCTAGGAAATGAATGCTAGCTCCTCAACTTGCTGTGAAAAATTGGTTCGGTACTGAGTTATTCCTCTGTTTTGTGTGTCAATCTTTAGTTCCAAATGTTCTTTTCTCCAATCTGTACATCTTTTGTGGTGCCGGTACTTCATACAACATTTGATGCTTTATATAGTGTGTTGCGATCTAAAAAATTGAGATGACCTGGAATGGAATATCTTTACCAGTTGCTGCTGCCATGCTTTTCTTGACATAGCGAACTGATTGATTTCCTTTTCCTTCTTTTAATCATTCTGCATTTTTTTCCAGCTGGTCCCAGCTCCTGGATTCTCTTCCTCTACCAAATGTAAGCATTGATGCTTTGTACTTGAAGCACGCCTCAATAGATATGGATACACCTCGTCTTATTCCTGAACCATCATACATCATTTTCAATATTTGTAAACATCTTCAGAACAGTGTAGCTTATTTTGCCCAGTAGTTTGGGCATATAAGGCAGCTATTCTTATTGCAACGAAGCTTGTTTATGTTGAAAGCTCGTGTTCATGTAGATCAAGTGGATATGCCCCACCGCTGCAAGCCGGCCTGTCGCGGCTTTTGGTGGATTCCCTTGCACTGCATGTGAGTACCTTTCATGGACGCTGAAGTTACATACTCGTACTAACAGTATTACCGTGTATCTGAACTCTGAAGCCTAGACAACATTTGATCACTATTTTCGGGAACTGAAACAGGGTTTGACGTTGAGGACACATCTATAGATGGCCGTGATGACATTGAGGGACTGGATGCCTCAGCTGCACACATTGCAAATCTGCTGTCGTCTGAGCCGTCTGATGGTATTAATAGCTAATGCCAATATCATGCCATCTCATACTTGCTAAGTGCTAAGATTACTAATTTTACTGTTGATAGGAATGTATATGTTAGTTGATAAGCTAACTATAAGTCCATATCTCATAAAAACGTTCATCGGTACATTGCCAGATTTATGATTCTAGATACACGGTTCATACAGAGTTGCTCTCTTTTATATTCATTCATTGATGTTTTCCACATGTGAGCAGTGAAGCTTGGCATTGGCGGTTTCAGCATGGGTGCCGCTGTTGCCCTCCATTCAGCAGCATGCTATGCTCAGGGCAAATTCACAAGTGGCATTCCCTATCCAATCACACTCAGCGCAGTCATCAGTTTGAGTGGCTGGCTCCCTTGCTCAAGGTCTAACTTTGGCATCCTCTCCATAGATCATCCATGTCATAAAACACTCACTCTTGATATTTTTCATGGATCCTAATGTTAATTCTTGACATTGGCAGGACTCTGAGGAGCAAGATGGAGAGTTCACATATTGCTGTAAGAAGGGCTGCCTCCTTGCCCATCCTGCTTGGTCATGGAAGAGGTGACGATGATGTTGATTCGAAAAAAAGAAACAGAAATTCAGTACATGCTACTAGACAATGAGTTTTGTTTTTTTTCTTTCTAAATCTCATGTGTTTTTGCAGTGGATGAAGTTGTCGTCTACAGGAATGGCGAGAGATCAGCTGAGATTCTGAGGAACTCAGGATTCTCATTTCTGACTTTCAAGCCCTACAACGGGTACAGATGCATGCATAGGCTACTTATGAGAGTTTAAATTTCCTCTCCCCCCAGACAACCAGATTGATCAAATGACTTGTGACGATGCAGGTTGGGCCATTATACAATCCCTGAAGAAATGGACGATCTCTACAGGTGGCTCAGCTCATCACTTGGCCTCAGCCGATCTCGCTAAAAGAAAAGTTTTTGTGTAGCGTATGCGCAATGGTTTGGTAATAGTATATATTTTGAGGTTTGGTTTGGTTTGATTTGATAGCTTGTAAAACTTGATGCTCTCTTGGGCATGTGGCTTTTTGTTGCCATCGCCCTAATTTACTGGTATACGTGTTTTTGCCGTGCTACTGGCAAGAAGTGACTATGTAATGCGGTACTTTGTCTGATGTTGCTAATAAAAAAAGAAAATGCCGTTGAGGCCTCTGATCAATGAAACAACATTTGTACTGTACTATACTATACTATACTATATCCAGGCAGCAAAACTAGCTCATCACTGCAGAAACAGAAAAGCTGGTGAGGTCTTGATTACATTTGAACATTTGTTACATTTTAGTTTGACACGTGCTAGAAGAGATTCAGAGTTCCAGAGGAATGAAAGCTCGACATGGGGCCCTTTATCTCTCTCTGTATGTCGGTGTATCCAGCTATCCATCCATTCATTCAATGATTTTGGCGTTAGCTACAAAGATTGGGTGCATTCTGTTCGTCAAGGTTTGGATAAAGAATGTGTTATATGATAAAAGGCACCATGGTCTAGACAACAAGTACCCTGCCACGGTACAGACCCGGGTTCGATTCCCGGCTGGTGCAGTTTTTCCTTTTTTTTTTTGCCCTTTTTTGTTTGGAATTTCCCATGAACAATTCTGCACGAATGATGAAAAAAAAATGTAAACTGAAAGACCCAGAACGAACTAAAATAAAACTGAAGACATGCTATATCTTGGGTTCAGCATCGAGTCTCTTCGCTAATCTGAAGAAATCAGCACTCGTGTCGACTTTTTTCCACTAAGGCCTCCTCCATCTTCTCCCTCCCGTGGGCCGTGGGCCGTAATAAACGATTCGATTAAGCCCGGAAAGTCGACACGAGTGCACACGGACGGACACAGGATAAGGTCATCCATCCTCCCCACTTCCACTTGGTCAGGCCACTTCACTCGCTGCCGGCGGCCGGCGGGCTCGTCCTGTCCTCTCGTCGTCTTCCTCGTCGGAGGCTTGGTCTTCCCTCAAGCCATGGCCGCCGCCGTCCACTGTTCCAGGTAACGCCCCTGTTTCCATTCTCATGGATTTCCCCTTTGTCCTGCGAAATGCGTATTAGCCGTGGGGAAGAGCGTTTTCGTGGAATGTATGTATGTATGCTGTGTTCAGAATCGACCGGCATTGCCTACCCGCAGTGCCAGTATGCCACCACGGTTAGGGTACTGCGGGAACAACACGGGGGCACTCCATTGCTGTCCTGTCGCTGCTCCCATGGAGGCGTCGGTTCGGATCGGATTGGATTGCATCCAGCCTGCTCTAGACGATGCAGGAGGTAGGTTTAGTACAGCCGGACAATAGCGCGTGCATAGAGAACCTCAGTCTGTACAGTATAAAAATGAAAGTTGTTCGGTGTTAGAGATATTTTTTTTCGTACTGAATTTAGTGCAATTTCAATGTTTGTAGAATAGTACCATAAATGTTTTGAGTGAGAAATATGTAGGAATTCGAAAAAAAAAATAACAGAAATGCATCCAGTAAAGGCTGCAATTGTACCACACTGCTCGGTTGGTTGTGAATGCAATAGCAATTGTGGCAAAGCTTAGCATAAATTTAGTTTCATGCAACAAGAGGCCCTCTTACCATTTCACTCTAAAAAAAAAAATAATACCAAGAATAGGTCCATTGCTGAGTAATTAGCAGCTCTTCAATCTTCAAATACTCTGCACGCTGTGAGCTAACCTCTGGTTCTCTGACCGAAAATGTTGTATACATACAGGGCATATGTTCCAGTGACCTTTGTATATGGTTCTGGCACTTCTTCAACAAAAAATCCATCTTGCCACAAGTGCTGTGCATTGGTGGAACTAGCTCTACCACATAAAGAGCTTCGGAAATCATGTCAACTAATTCGATATCGGGAGTTTGTTTTGCCCCAGTCATCCCTGAAAGAGCTAGCATGCCAACAATTGGCCCATGGAATGGATGAACAAGGGTCCTATCATTCTTCTTGCTCGACCTCAGTTTCAAGTGGACAATATTCTGTGGAAAAGGCCACTGTGAAGCAAGTTCAAGATCGCCAACCTTGTCAGCCACAAGGTGTTGCTTACTTCACTGGTTTGTCGGAGAAAGAGATTGAGAGAAGACGGAAGATTGGTGCTGCCAACAAGGGCAAGGTTCCCTGGATAAAAGGCAAGAAATGGAGTGAAGGTATGGTCAGCCTTCCGCCAGCAGTATTACAGTTCAATGCTGTAGCATTGCCATTTTCTTTCAATGAGTGTGGCATTCTCCTGCAGAGCACAAGAAGCTCATCAAGCAACGGACTGCTGAAGCTCTGAGAAACCCCAAGGTGATGTCATGTAAGAAACCTCCCTAGCTGTTCTTGCGTCAGTCCAAGAGCTGCTTTGCTGTGGATTGTGATCTATCTGAGGAAATTTAATTGAACTTCTCCCCTCTTATTTTTTAAAACCCAGGTTAGGAAGAAAATGCTAGGGCATCGTCAGCTACATAGGTACAGACATGTTTTTGTTATGTAGATCAGTGGATGCATTTATAGTTCTTTATATGCTGAAAGTTGATATTCTTGGTCTTACTTCAGACAAACAAGCAAAGACAAAATAAGTGCCGCACTGAGGACGATCTGGGAGAGGCGGATAGTTCCTGTCCGATCAAGACAGAAGGTTCTGCAGATATGGTCAAATAGTATAGCTGAAGCAGCAAAGAATGGTGATCACAGCCAAAATATGCTTGACTGGGACAGCTATGAAAGGATAAAGTCTGAGATGATATCTATGTTCCTGTGGAACAAAGAGAAGGGACGGATAATCAAGAAGCTTAAAAAGGCAGTGGCAAAAATAGCTGCCAAGAGGCTTCAAGCAGCAAGAAGTAAAAAACAGGCCACAGGGACAAAGACTTTGAAACCTGAGAAGAAGTTGAAACCTCAGAAGATTTCGCTACAAAACTCAGACCGTCAACCAACACAAGTGGTAGTATCTGCAAAGCCGAAGCTTAAGGAGAGACTAGCTAAGGTAATGGCTACAGCCCACAGTTGTTCCGTTGCCAGATATTTTTGTCTCCTTATAATGTCTTTTAGACTTAATCTAGTTTCACATATCTCTCTCAACCAGTAAGTATTATGATTTTTTCTCCAAATAAAGTTTTTGTGTCAGATAGGCTGCTATATTATTTAATTTCCATTTGAAAAATCCATGATCTGATACTAACTTGGAAGTTCTTATTCTCTCTTGTTCATGATTAAAGTGGCACGGTCGAAAAAAAGACCTCGAAACTGTGATAAGTTTACGAGCAAGGAAAAGAGGATTGCGAAAGGCACCACGAAGGCAAATGGCAGCAGAAGGCCTCGAGGCTCCTTCAACTCCGGCTGCAGGAACATCTGTTATCTAGGAAGGATTTCCTTGCGCTGACATGACTCGAGCTGCTTAGCAGTCGGGAACTCGTGGTCACCCTATAGAGAAGCTCATGACCATCCTGGGCATGGGGGTTTTGTCATTTAGTAATTGAAGTTTAAGTGACTGAGCTTGTAGCATTTGCGAGCAGAGTGAACTGGTCGAGAGAATTGTGACTTGTTAAGCCATCTGATTCTGTATGTGATGATTTAATCTATCTGAATGAAGCATTTTGTTGCAGCCATTTTGTTTGATAGGCCTTCTGTTGAAGAAATATGTGACGTATGCTCCATAGTCAAAACGATGCTGTATATCAAGAGAGTTTTTCCCCTGGGAAAAAGGGACGAACCTTTTTCCACTCAGAATCGGTTTCTTCTTCTCAAAGTTTGGAATCAATTGAGCCTGTTTGGTTGTTGTTCTATTGAGGAACTGGTACTAAGAAATTACAGTTTTAGAATAACCAGTAGACGTGTGAAATCATGGTTTAGATAAGAGACTCTGTTTTTAGTATTAAGAAACCATGGTTTAGATAAAAAGAGACTCACAGTGGTATTAAGAAATTACAGTTTTAGAACCTGTAGAAGTGCCAAACTATGGTTCCGAAGAAAATAAGATTCGATTTAGAAAAAAAAATCCATGGTGGAGTTTCTAAAACTATAAAACAACTTTAATTTTAGTAACACTATGATTTTATAAAACCATTCCTAAAGCTTATTGCATCTGAGAACTCCATGAAGCTACAAAGCCAGAATACGTATTTTGTAAAATGATGGGCCGCAACGGGGGGGCCCAAATTCCAAGTAGCCGTCACTCCGCTTACTCGCTGTTTCTCACGCACGCTTCACGTGACCCTGAATCCCCAACCCTGGCCACGCACACGCCCCAAGACGCCAAGGCCAGGCGGCGGCGCAGCCAGTGGCCGGTCGTTGCGGCGGGGCCGTAGGTGCCGAAAGAGTGCGGTCGACGCGGCGGGAGGCGAGTGACCGCGGCAACGGGGAACCGACCGGCCGAGGGGAGGGAACTAGGGAGGCGCGCGCAGGTGGAGGCGGCGACTTCCGGGTGGCCGGAGTGTGACCGGCCGGTGAGAACCCCACCTCGGCAGTTTCGCAGGTCCGTGCGCGCGTTCTTATTTGGATTGGTGGCAATTAGGATTCAGTAACAGCTTGGTGGCAGTATATCCCATATTGTTTTTGTTTTATCCTTTGCGACCTGTCCTTCCAAATTTAGACGCTTTTTTAATACGGTTAATTAAATAATGCATACGTATGTTTTCCGTTGGTAATCAACTTTCCAGGATCTTTCTGTGGGGGAAAAAAAATCATGAATCATCCAATCGGACCCTTGTTATCATTTGATCAAACCCTTTTGATGCATTCAGTTCCTGTGTTTTTAGCCATTTCCACCTGTACTTGTAAATTTAGTCGTCTCCTGAGCCATATCCACCCTTCATTGAGGACTTCAGGTTATGTGTACCTCAAACATTCAAACCCTTATGATGCATATATGTGTCAGTGGATCATTTTTTTTCTCCTGCATGAACATGGGAACCGTGTTGACATTGGTAATCCTATCCATATGAATATGTAGGCGAAGGAAGCTGCACACACTAGGCTGAAGAGAATCAAGATGAATTGTAAGGCTAATGGGAGCATAAAGAAGGCAGGGAGGGGTGATCATCTCCATGGAGGGCCAAACTGGCTTCTTGTTGCAGGAGGTATTTTGCTCAGCACACTTTCAGTCAGACTTGGGTGCAGATTGAAGGAGCTCTTTGGAACCAAGCAGCAAAACCCTTCTACCAAAGGTCTGGGTTTATCCATTTGGAGTGTAACCTGTATCACTTTTCCATGTTTGCTTTAAAATGCCTTGTTGCCAGTTTATTTCAAAAAAACAAAACAAACTTTTCCATGTTCTTTAAAATGGTTGCTGAGTGCTAACTATGAGATTGCAGGCAAAAAAAGAAGGCCTGGAGCATGTGAACTGCACTCCAACCTCTACAGGTTCAGTGACCAACCTAGCTGCCATTGTTACATGTCAGGTGATTTTCTGTACCTAGCATGTTCTGTTTCCTAATAAACCTTGCTCATCAGAACCTTGCACCTGTATACAGTGTTAATATTCTTCATCTGACATTGAATTGAGAGTTAGTAATATACAAAACCGTTGTGTACCTATCAAAGAATTTTTGAACAACAGGAATTTAATTCTCCATTACAGAATACCCTACAGTAAAGTCCCTGCTGAGTGCAGACCCCCACTAGGCGGAAATTTATTTATCCCTGGTTATGTATGCAGGACATGCAGATGGTGAAGAGGAGCTCAAGCATGCACCTTCAAGTACTATATCCAAATCAACTGAACCATCCAATCTTCTTGTGAAGGTACCAGCACTAGAATCAGGCAAAGAGAACAGTGGTATCATGTGGTCATCATCACCTGACCGGCTTGAAGATCCTCGCAAAGCAACATTTCAGTACTCAAACTGCTCAGGCTCTCCCTCCATTTCGGAATCAGGATCCGACATTTATAGCAAGCGAGAGGTCATACAGAAGCTGAGGCAGCAGCTCAAGAGACGTGATGAGATGATCATGGAGATGCAAGCTCAGATCACGGAGCTTAAGAACTCTCTGGCTATCCAGGCGACTGAGAACACCGGGTTGCAGTCCCAACTGGATGCCACAAACCGAGATCTGTTTGAATCAGAGAGGGAGGTTCAGCATCTAAGGAAGATCGTCGCAGATCATTGCGTTGCAGACTCACTCTCGCTTGATAAAGCTTTTCAAACCGGACAGTGGCAGTCAAATGGCACCAATGGGCATGCTAATGGTTACTCTGACAGCAGCGTGGGTGACCCTGAGGTGCACTGTAATGGTATAGAGAAGAGGAAAGGAGAGGTAGAGAGGATGGAGATGCTGAGGAGAGAGGTGGGTGAGCTGAAGGAAGTTATCGAGGGGAAAGATTTCCTCCTCCAGAGCTACAAGGAGCAGAAGGTGGAGCTCTGCTCTAAGATCAGAGAACTGCAGGAGAAGCTCTCAGCACAAGTGCCGAACATCTTGTAGCAGTGGCACTCACAGAATGTTACCTTGCTACACGGGCCAGTGGTCGATCTCTGATACAATAAACAGGGGTTTACAGAGGGAAGCTCTCGACAGACGTGACCAAAATCTTTGCTAGGGTCTTTGCAGAAAGTTAGGTTGATTAGTTTTCTCGTGTTTTAGCCACGATGTCAAGTTTCTCTTGTGTGTTTTTGCCCTCTCCTGCTAGGTGCTAGGAAGGGTTTATTTTTCTTCGATCGTTTGTTTTCTAGACCTAGTTAGTTCGATTCAATCAATGGTGAACTTGGTGCATAAGGTATCTGTACAGGTTTTTGTTAGCAGACAGTTGTGAGCCTCCTCGTGTGGGTGAGAAATTTGCAATCAGGGAATGCAACTCTACTGTTTTACTTTATTAATTGAGTAAATTGCATTTAAGGTACAAAAACTCACTTGTTTCAAATTACCCCAACAACTTCCATTTTTAAGATTTTATGAACTTGTCATCTTGGTGCATAGACGGTCCAAATACCTATCTCTCGCATCGTTGCTAGTTTAGGCTACGGTGCAGCTCGCAGCTCAACGTATATGGCTCGTGCCATTGTCACGTCTACGCCTGTGCAGCCCGTAGCTCTACGCTCATGCGTCATGCCGTAGCTGTCTCGTGCTCACGTATATGCCTGTGCAGCCCGTAGGTAGACGTACACGGCTCGTTCCGCAGCTCTACACGGCTCGTTCCGCAGCTCGTACACGGCTCGTGCGATATGGACGAGCTCATCGACGTCTTTAGTGACCCACATGAGGATAAATGCACTGCATTGTTTTAGTGCTGCCGCGGATTTTCGACTGAATTCATAAATATGCATTACAATATTCAAATGATGTAATATAGTTTTAAACTGAAATTAACAAATAAGGATAAACATGTGATTACTCAAATAGCTATCACAGCTGAAGATTTAAGTCTCCCAAATTATAGGTATCAAACGTGTTGTTGCGCCTTGCGTTCCTACCTGATCACGATGTATGCGCTTCTGCACGAGTCGTGTATATCCAAGCTGCAAGCTGCTGAATGAAGTCGATGGACCATTTATGCACGAGAGATTGGTATTTGGACCGTATCAGTCTTTCGTGTGCCCAATCGAGCAGATTACCTTGAGGTAATTTGCACCAACGAGTCTGGTTCTTATACCTTAGATGCAATTTACATTAATTAATGGATATGCCACTTCAGTTGACAGTTGTTTCAACATTTTTAAGATTTTATACAGTGTTTATTTAATCTCATATAATTCCATCTTGTTGCTTGGAATGTCAGCCCATTGTCATGTGTTTAAACCCCTGGCATTTGACTGGACCCTTTTGTCTGTGGCGCTGGATTGGATTTGCTGTGGTGGCAAGTGTTAAGAAGGTGTAGACAGACTGGCTGGATTTCACTCCCTCTGGATTTCCAACCGGAAATCGGAAGAGGCCAAGATGACAGACAAGCCTCACACTCCTTGGCGCCAACTCCTGATGAGATTCCATTGTTGAGCTTGAGCCTTGAGCCCTCCATTTTTCGATTCAGCTCCCCCGCGCGACCGTTCATTCATTCTACCATACAAACGGACATGGACATGGACTCTTGCACAGTGCAATGCACTGCTCGTCGGCGTCGGCGTCGGCAACCGCAAGCACAAGTACAAGAGGCAACAGTGGATTGGATCGGATGTGTGTCGCCGACATGCGACTTGTGTCTGTGTGTGGCCACGTTCGTTCAGAACACTGAACACAGGTACTACGCCGCGTTTGGGTGTGTTGAGAACACTGAACACCCAAATTTCGTCGTCGTCCATGGACTCGACCCATCCTCTCTCCTTGCATTGGTTCATTGGTTGGTGAAAAATTAAAATAATTACACAGCTTTAGTTGTCGGCAGGTCCGGAAGGACGACAAACAAACATGTCCCATGGTGGATAATTTTACCACTCAAACGGGTCCGGCAATGGCGATGTGGGCATCCATATCGGATCCATCCAAAATTTTGCACATCCCGGGTGCCGACGGCCCCCACTGATGAGATCGAGGGAGGTCGTCGATCGTCGTCGTCCATGGACTCGACCCATGTCTCTCCTTGCATTGGTTCATTGGTTGGTGACACGTACCCGCACACAGCTAGTTGTCGGCCTGTCCTGAAGGACGACAAACAAACATGTCCCATGGTGTTCCGACGACCGGTCCGGCAATGGCAGGTGGGCATCCAATCCGGCCGGCATCGGACCGTCCATCCCGCCTCCCGACGGCCCCCATGAGTGACAGCGTTAGTGGTTGTCACACGGCCACCCTCTGTCAGCTGGAGCTGGAAGGTTAGTGCCCCTGTCCGCACGGCGCTGCTTGACCCTTCGACGTGCCATACCAGTGCAGACACTCGACGCCGGCCAGCCGACGACCGGTCAGACTGTTCGGTTCTGGTGGCTTAGTCGCGAATATGCCGGCGCCCATGTCGGAACTTGTGCAGGGTAATGCCGCCGTGGGTCCATTCTTCACTAATGAGTTGTTTGATTTTACCAATCAACTAATTCTAGATAGGTAATGCCGCCGTGGGTCCATTCTTCAAATTTAGTAGAATGGGTGATACACCATAGGTCCATTCTTCAAATTTAGCTTGTGAGAGGAATGAGGTGTGATAGCTCAATTTCTAAAATGAATAGCACCCGTCATAACGAAACAAAACTAGAGAATAAGATGATTATGATAGTCCACTTCATTCCACAAACTAAACACCTAACTCTCTTCTTTTAACCATTTGCCTCCTCCTTCACACACAGTACATTTGTTTTTTGGAGGGTAAAACAAAAGAGAGAGAAACAATAAGAGGATACACAAAGTGGTAAAAGAACATGTACACATGTCATGCATGTCACGTCGCATTCCCTTGTGAGGTGGGTTGTGCCATATTCTTAGATCTAGGAAAAGCCAGGGTTTACACCTTTGCAATGCACATGTCAACACGCGAGGATGCATACAAAAAAAAAAAAAAAGCCTTTGAATTTTTAGTGGTTGCATGCAAGTCATACATGTCATGTCAGCCCGTACTACCCATACATATTTTGCCATGAGATGGTGCTACCTGAAAAAGGTTTGTGTTTCTAGATGCTGCAGCACCAGACCTCTCCGGCCGGCCGGGAACAAAGTAAAGTAAGCCAGCAGGGCATTCATGCATGCAGCATGTGAAATTCTATCAAGCTAATGTGTGCTTTTAGGGGTATTATTATTTGCGTCCACACACTGACACACATGGATCATTAGTTCCATGACGCACAAACACAATTTTAGTTGCCTTTCCTTCTGTATCATATCAGTTCAGTAGTGCTGTTTGACCATCCCAGCTAATGGCACTGATAACCTTGTCAGTAGATCTGTTTGACCAGCCTAGCTAATGGCACTGATAAATAGTACTTAGTACTCACTCCTAAGCTATTTCAATTCCTAGTGAACTGAATGAGTTAGTGATGAACTGCACATGCTTACAAGATTTTTTTTTTCTCTGGATGGCAGATGACCAAATGATAGATGTTGTAGCTGGTGTTCCATTGGACCCTTTCTCTACTTGGACAGTTCTTGTTGGGACCCTAAAAATCTACTGGCAGTACAGCCAAGTTGACCGTGTGCCATTTGAGTATATATGAGATTATTTGCTAGCACAGACAACAGCTTGGGCCGGGACAATTCAGATGCAACGCTGCCATTGAGGTCAGCAATCAGCATGAGGTCAATATTGGCTGGAGCATTACTCAGTCAGGTCACAAAATTGAGTTTTGACCATCCTAGCTAATGGCACAGACTCCTAAGCTACTTCCCAGTGAACTCAACATGCATTTCAAAAATTTATCTCCGGATGGCAGATGACCAATGATGTAGCATTTGATGATCCATTGGATCCCCTTCCTTCCTTGAACAGTTCTTGTTGTTGGGGAAAAAAAACAACAGCTTGGGAGCAATCAGCATAATGCAACGCTGCTGGTGTCATTTGAGGTCAGCATGGCATGCAGCTGGGAGCCAAATCCTAAAAGCTACTAAGGTCAATGGTGTGAAGTGGTTGGTTGGAGCATGCATCACTCAGAGTCACAGGTCACAAAGTACAAGCAGAAGCAGGTCTTGAGATGGAAGGAATTGGAAGCAGCAACGTGCTTCAGCTATCTATGATTCTATCCATGGCCTTTTAGCAGGTCGATCTCTTGTGGCTCAAAAACAAAAGCTGTGATGTGAAGCATCTATCTACGATCTACCTATCTCATGCATGATCCACAGAGAAATGGGTGGATGATGAGAAAATAAATATATGTGCATTTAGTAGGACAGGTGTGCTTTCAGCTACTTTCCTTCACTCTTTAGCTGGGGTTCATCAGAATTGTTCCCCAGCCATAGCCATGCATGATTTAGCCAGTGTCAAACTCTCAGAGTCACATGCATGCTTTCTGGCTGCTTCTGCATGCAACAGCCACTATCTATCCACCCAATTACAAGTTGTTTGCCATGACAGCTTCTGCATATGATCGAATTGGTGGGGGTGTGTATCTTCACACTAGATTTTCCAGGGCCAATGAAATTAGGTCAGACAGCCTGGCAAGCTTCAGTAAGCTGCATTATCCTACTGTATGTATGATCCAGCTCTTCCCTCATCGTTTCCTCTCTAGATCTTTTATCTGATTTAAATCTCAATGAATAACCATAAATAAACTGTCAGCAACAACATGCATGTCAATAATTTTCAGCAGAACTAATTATAGGCAAAACTGCACATGTTGGAGCAACATTTTTTTTTCCCTAGTGTAGTACAACAATTCATCTCTTTATATTTTTTATTATCTGTTAACTACTGAATTTTCTTTTGTGGTATGATAAGCAGCAAACCGAGGTAATATGCTCACATGCTATATAGCTAGTATATGTAGATTTTACTGAAAGAGGAATTTAGTTTTATTATTACCTCAAAAAACTAGTTTTTTTTTGTTTGAACAGTCGAACAGTGCAAAGGAATCTATGGAGACATATGAGTGCAAAAACAGATGAGGCTGGCCCTGCTTGTTGGACCTGCTTGCTGAGACAGGCACCACATGGAGCTCATGTCCCCAAATCCAGTTGTTAAATGGCTGCAAATCTTGCCAACATGGCTTGTCACACAATACTATGTTGCCTGCTGCATGCACTCCATCATGGCACTCTGTCCATCTGTGACGCATTGACTAGCTAGTGTGTGATTGGATCCGGCTTGAAATCATCGAAAACCAGCAGATCGCAGTGTGACACGCAATCAGATGTTTCAGTCTGCCATGGAACAGCTCAAACATTGACAAATCCTGATGTTATTATCACTGTGCTTCAGCACAATGGTACTATCTAAAACAATGCATATGAGGTAGGAGTATACATATGACATTTGAGAACATATAAACAGTATGTTATTTTTACCATAGATAGACAATCACTAATGTATCTGCATCTATCACTGATGTAAGGAAAGAGATAGCAACCCAAATGATAAGCTTGGCCGCCTAATGAAGCTATAAGAGAGGTTTCTAGATGGCAAAACATTCTTTTTTGCAAGGTAGTATACAGAATGCATGTGCCTGCCAGCCAGACTTTTTCTCTGCAATAGTATATATATATATATATATATATTCTCTGGCTAGATCTCGAAATCTGAAAAAAAGTGTCAGTTTTTCTCATTGGACAGAGAGGTCCTTACCTGCTGCTTAAAACATGGATTATTTTGCTAGCAGCAGCAGGTACTCGTTCTCTGCGTGGTAATGATGGAATGGGTCGGCCGGGCCGGGCAGGTACCATCAGCAGCTATGGGTATGGCAGGCATGAGTTCGTTCAAAACCGACCAAAACCGAAAGAATTAGCATGTCCCCTGACGACAAAACTTAAACACATGCCTGCCTGTCTGATGCAATAATACTACGTGCTTGCAGAAAATGGCGTGTGGCGTCGTTGTACATGCCCAGATCGATGCCCTGCTGGCACTCAGCAACAGATGGATATACTCATGGATATTCTCTATATATTAATATATTATGCACACCAATTGTATAAATAAATAAAAACACAAACGGCGTGGTGGCGTAATTGTACGGCGTGGTGGCGTAATTGTGGTTGTATGCAGTAAAATAACGGTTCTCAATTAAACTTGCCATGTCAGATTTCCAAAGTGCATGTTCGATCAGGTACCTAAAGTTACTATACTTAGTGAGATCTGAATTCCTATAACCACATGTATAAGATTATACGCATGGGTGGGATAGTCGCCACCCCCGTTGACCAGGAGCGTGCATGTATGCATGGCCGCCGAGATCTGTGAGCAATGCATGTGCCACACACACGCGCGTACGCACGTGGCTCTTGAGTCACGTGCGTGATCACTGTGACTCGTTCGCAAGAGACCATCATTTCCACATTTCCTAAACTAAATGCCTACAGTTTACAAGTGGTACATATATCGCTGCTAGAGCCATGGTCAGCTACGTCGACGTCGACTAACAGGCCGGCCGGCGTGGCCTACGGACACAGTTCGCGCCGCCGCTCCGACGCACGCACATCGATGCAACTTAACCACGGCCCAAGTCATGCATGCAAAATACTATTCATATATATATTGCCCCCTATCAATGTACAGAACTAGATATCCTATGTCCTAGTTAGTTTAATATAATAGACTCATCCATTCCAAATTATAATATATTTTGAATTTTCTAAATTTACACCTTTTGCTACATACTTCCTTCGTCCTAAAAGGATGTTGTCGTGGGATGTGTGTCATAAGTTTGACTCAATTTGCGAGAAAAATATGTGCAACACTTAAATCTTCAAAATAAATTTGTTAAAAACTAAATTTAAAGATCTTTTCTCGATGATGCTAAGTTTCTTAGCATAAATATTTATATATTTTAATATATAATTGCCTGATTTGTTTCTCATAAAACATAGTGACAACCTTTTAGGAATAGAGGGAGTACAGTTTTGAATTTTCTAAATTGTTCAAGGAGGAACTTGGATTGGTTTGCACCAAGGCCAAGCCATCGAGAAGTGCCCTTATTAGTGCTTGGAGAGATAACTGTATGTAATATCTTTTGTTTTTTTTTTCATTTTGAGCCTAGAAGCACTGTAAATTATTGTAGTATTCTTCCATTTAATTAAAAAAGAGGGGATTCTATATTTAATCTTTTGTAGTATTGTTCCATTTAATCTTTTGTAGTATTCTTCCATTTAATTTTTTTTTCTATATTTATATCGATCTAGATTCATATTAAAACGTATGAAACTTTTTTTCTCGAATATGTAAAAGATTTGCATATCATTGTAATTAAGAAGAACAACCAAAAAAAACTCATGAATCTAGAAATGTAAAAAAGCCTCACAATTACAACCCTAGCTAGCTCTCGTTCTAACCATGTGCTTAATTATTCCCAATTGTTGTATGTAGCCGTTCTCTCTATACACGCCAACCGAGTTACGCTCATGGATCTATTATTATACATGATTAATTAATACGTATATATAGCTGCAAATAAATACCTACATGTATATATACGCGTAAAGCAGACGACGACGATGCATCGAGTTAACGTTGTGGAGTGGGTACACATCACAATCGCACCAAGAATTGGACGAATGAGCTGACGTGATAAGTCTCCAGTGCAACAAGTGCAATAATATCAAAATAATGATCCCCAGCTGTACAAGTACAACACGTATATATATACCCCTATATATATAGAAATTAATAAGATATATGGTAATATAATTAAATGAAAGTAGTTCTGTACAACATTTCGCATATTTCGACGCCTGTGTACCATACGGTCCTGTGCCGCCAGCTGGTCGATATCTGGCCGGCTAGCTACATACGTCGACCTGTCCGATCCTCCTGTTATACGTCTTGGTTAGTTTGTACGTACCCGTCCTTATGTATAGCTAGCTAGGTAGTACCTCTCGACGTGTACAAATGATTCTTCAATTCGTCCCAATTAGATGATTGATTTGATTCGATCGTCTAGTGTGCACGTTGTTCTTTTCTTAATTTTTCCCTAGCATATATAGCATCCTAGCTCACGTACACATAAGACATTGCGGCCCTCTTTGGCAAAACTCAATCCTGACTTGAGCTTCTTTATTGTACATCAGTACATGCATTGTTCACCTAGCCACTATATAGCCAATGAAACCCTAAAACATACTCCCTCCGTCCCTAAATACATATCATTCTCGCTTCCCGGTAGTTAACGTTTTCAAACTACCGGCAATTATATATTAAAATATATAAATATTTATGCAAAGTAATTAGTATCATCGGAAAGATCTTTAAGTCTAATTTTTTAATAAATTTATTTAAAGATATAAATGTTGCACGTATTTTCTACAAACGCAAATCAAAGTTGAGAAAGTTTGACCGACACGCACCCCATATAGTGACATCTAATAAGGGATAGAGGGAGTATAGTTCATCTAGTGGCGTTGAAGTATTATCATAGTAGGATCTGTAAAAGGCATGCATGGTCCAAGGTAGCATTAGTCTACCCGGTAGTTTAGCCTCTCTATTATAGGTGACTGAGCCAGCCAACGTTCTCTAGATTGTAGGATCTTCAGTTATATACGATTGGCTGGCATTAGCGCTTTGGACACGTCATCCACTGATTATAATGAATGTGTGGCGATTCTCTCCCAATTCATCTCTTTATAAGATCAAACGCCAATAATAAGGGGTTGTTTGGTTTCCATAAGTCATGAGACTTATTAAGTCAAAAAGTGAAATAAGTGACTTATTTTGTCAAACAAGAGGGACTTATTAAGTCATGAGCTTACAACCATTTTCTCTTCTTTTTTTCACCCTGACTTATAAGTCACCCATTTTCTCTTCTTTTTTCCTCCCGACTTATAAGTCACTTGCAACCAAAACGACATGACTTATAAGTTACTAATTTTTAGTCACCCGACTTATGGGAACCAAACAGAGCCTAATATTTATATAGTTCATCATCTAGTACGTGGTGATGAATTGTTATCACCGTCGAATCAAAATACTTCCAAATACTGAACTGGCGGGTGAAGCCGGCCGGTGATATTCATCTACATAAGTGATTATTTTTATTGGTGTTCCCTATTTTCTCAAAGAGTGTTCACTTAGCAAACCATCTCTAACATGCTCCAAAAGCATTATTGTAGCTTACAAAGGCATCACTGAAAGTATATTTTCCTTTTTTTTTAGACAACGCCAAAGCGTGTATTTCATTGAGCAAAAAAGGAGTTCTTTTAATACAAGGATTGGGAACAAAAACCCGCGATTGGAAGCCCACCCAACAACAAAGCACACGCGGTTGTGATTACAAATAAACAATAACAACTAATAAGTGAAGACGCGAACCTACTCCCCGCAGCCCAGCCCGCATGTGTCCGGATCCAAGGTCGTTACGTCGAGACGTCCTTTTGAAAGCGTCTGGAAAGCCTCCTTCTTCTTTTCCGACCAAGTCGACGTGTCACGGAAGGCGGCATTGAGCTTACTGTGAAGCACCACGCCGGCAACATCCTTCTTGACATCACTATCGAGCTTCCTCAACAATACGATCTGGGCCTGTCTGGTGGCGTTCATCGCCCGCGGCGTGGAAGCAATGCGCTCGCTACACCGTAGCGAGTGGGCAGGCATCGGCATCCTGGAGCGGCGCAGTTGTGGCCTCTCGAGGAGAGGTGCCTCCAACGATAGGCAAGCCAAAGCCTCTAACTCCTACACTGAAGCATCGGAGGCCACAACCGGCATCTCGACAGAAGTCACAGGTGCAGCCGACCGAACCTCGAACTCCTCCTCGGACTGCAAAGATCGGGGACAACCGCATCGGCAACAAGCGAGCCTGCCGACCCATCGAGGGTAACAAGAGGAACTGCAGCCTCCTGAACCGTTAAAGGGTCCTCCGCACCATTATGCCCACCCTGGCACATAGAAGGCGACAGCTCGGAGGAGGCATCAGCAGCGATCCCTGACGAGATTGAGCTCCCGAAGCGGGCCTCGCAAGGAACAAAGCAGGGGACTCCTCCAACATGGGGTCAAACCACGCAGGAGGTCCCTTGCACACCCGCAACTGAAAGTATATTTTCACAAATGATTCTATTAAGTAAACCATCCTTATCTATTAATTTTCAGGCGTGATCAACTTAAGAGTTGTTCATCTCGGGTGCGACTCATGCATTGCCAATGTTGACACGTCGTCAAGCAACTGAATCGTATATGTCCAGCAGTAAGGAGCTGCTCGCTGCGTCTCTTGGCCCGCCATGGCTGTGGGCGTATATGTGATCGATGATCCGCCTGGCTGGGCTTCGCCGGGATCGTGCATCCAACGAGAGGTAGCTGTCGTTGATCGATGGTCGCGTGCCACCGGCAGACAAACCTGAATCTCCATTCATGTTCATCCATCCATGTACGCATAAAAATACAAATCAAGATGACAAAGAAAGGCACAGCCCGGCTACCTGCATTGGAGTACAGAGTATATCCTAGTGTGGTCCTTGCAACATGTACACTATAGCTACCGGCTGACAGCTTCGTTCCACCGCGTGCTTCTAAATTGTAGTTCATTTTGTTTTTTCTAGATATATTAATTTTGATATGCACCTAATTATACATTATATTTAGATACATAGTAAAACAAATAGATCAGAAAAGCCAAATTGAACTATAATTTAGAATGGGGGAGTAGGTAAGATCACACCGGTCGCCATGTCTACTTGCATTGCAGCTGTGAGCGGCTAGGTATTATTCGGTTAATTAACAAGTAGAATGCAATGTATGTGAATGGTGAACCTGTCCATCCATCTATAGAGCCCCCAAAAAACCCAAATCCATAACAACGACGAGAGAGGAGGGAGATAAGGTGAGCGTGTGGAGAGAAGCGAGATGGGCTAGGCGCACCCGGTCCATCTTAGGTCGATACACATCTAAGCATTGCTTCCAACAGAGGCATGTGTTTTTCGTAATTTTCTTGCTTTCGCCTTGCCTAGCAAGAAATTAATAACGTAAGTTATTTTTTAACAAAAATAATTAATGTTTTAAGTTAGACATATGTTAGTTTTAGGAAAAAGTATAATATATAGGATATGTAGATTTCAGGTCAGCTTGTCAAAACGTGTGAGCCGATTATGTTCTTCTGCAAAACTAGTGTCTTGTTGGGTGAAGCGTGAAGGCGTGGGGCCAGTTAAGCTCACCCTAATACTAATGCTACCACAACCTTAGTTGGTCCTACCACTAGATCTTCAACCAAATTACTCCTCTTGATCTTTCTACCTCCCATATCTTTCTACTTTCAACCTTTTCTTCATCTGGCGGTAATGCCTAAAGTCGGACTTTTCAAAGGGAGAACTATGGGATTATTTCGATATCAGGGTTAAAAATTAGGTAATGTTATTATTAATGGTCTAAATGTAAAAGACTAATGTTTAACACCATGTATCAAACACCGCCTCCATATCATTGGAGATTGCATTGGAGAGAGGAATGAGAAGTGCCAAGAAAAAATGCAAACGCCGAAAAATGAATAAAAAACCGATCCACATGTCCTAGGAGAGAAATTTAACTCAGGCATGTTTAACATGTATCAAAATATCATTGTTGTTGGAAAAAAAAAAAAAAAAAATTAAATAAAAAAAATCCACATGTCAGGCAAATGGCATGCATGAAAATTTGTACCGAGAAAAAAAAAAAAAAAAAACTTGTTGCATGAAAAGTCCTAGAAGGCGAAATTTGTTCAAACTGGCAAAAAAGAAAAAAAAAGAAAAAAACAGACGACGATGTCACGAGACAAACGCTGCCGCGGCAACTGCAAACGGTGGACGACGAAGACCAAAGAACGCCCATTAGCGCTGTGCGTGGCAATGCACTGGCTCCAAATGGCCGCCGACCCCACGCCACCATATTTTATTTAAAAAACTTTGACTTTGACCGTTACATAATCATCGACTTGACTTCAGTACAGTACAGTAAAAGATTTTATAAACAATATTTATCTGAAAATATGATTTTTGCTAAGTATGGCAAGGAGAGTTTTGCTATATTTGTTAGGAACGTTCCTTACTTAATCATGTCATATATTCGTACTAGGTATTTTTTTGCGTATATATTAGCCTTTTTCCATGTGAATCAAAAAAATATTATACACTTATTAGTACTTCACTCGAAAGTGTTTCGCTTCCACTAATACTGTTTTTTTCGCCAATCAACGAACGCCACATACTTGGCCTAGGTCTCCAGTTTGTCGCCTTGTTCATTTTAAGCGACTTTTTTACGGGTTTGGTTTTTTCTGTCCCCGATATGGTGCGATGGGTGGGGGCGGTGGCGACAACAATGGCGCCATCGGTCGGGTTGTGGGGAATAAGGTCATGGGTGGGGCAAATGACATAGGCGTCACGCTTGTTAGTCTAGGGCAGCCGGGTTAACGTGGCAAAAGTGGGTGGCACCAGATGCGACAGTGGGGAGGAGCTAGAGATCTAAAAAGGAGAGCACGATGAAGACATGTACTCGCAAATAAACGTAAAAGTGAGATGTCATAGAAATGCTCTCGGGCTCGTCCGAGAACCTCAAGTAGAAGTAAGGAAGGGCAAGGAGGGAGAGGATACATGGTTTAAGGCCGAGATCAACATCAAAACAAACAAATCTGTTGTAAAAAACATCAAAAAAACAAATTATATATTAAAAATAGGATTAATGTTTAAAAAATTAGTATCATTGGAAAGATTTTTGATCAAAACAAACCTGAAGATAATGCTATTTTCTACCCTAGTACTTCTCTTGTATGGTTTGTGAGTTCATCTGCGGAGGCTAGTCACAAGCCCATGTGATATTTCCACTTTGCCCCTCCCCCCCTCCCCCCTCCTATTCCTTTGGGGCTCTCACTTCTTCCTGCTACGACTCACACTGGTAGTGGTAGGCTGTAGCTCTCCTTGGTTGTTGGTTGGAGAGAGAAGAGAGCAGAGACAGCTTGCACGGGAACAGCAAAGCAGACCCACCGCGCAACGCAGTCCTACATACTCGGCCAACGCGCCTCTGCTGTCCGTCCTTGTTCACCAGCTGTGTACTTCCCTCCCTTGTATGCCGCCTCCTCTGCCTGGGGAGCGTGGTCGGCGAGGGACTGCCGCCGCCGCTTCTTCTGCTCGCGTCGGCTGCCGTGACCCGATTCACCTCCGGCGATGGCAGACGCCGACCGTGACCGGATGCGCCTCCGCGCCGCCGCGCTCACGCTGCACGACAAGCCGGACCGGAAAGCCGACGTCTTCGCGGATCTCGGCTCGCCGGTCTCGCCGCTGCGCCTGCGCCCGGCAGCAGCCACGCCCTCGTCCTCGGGCCGGCTCCGCCAAGTCGCCGGCGCCGGGCAATGCGGCCGTGGGGAGGGCACCCCGGGGAGCCACTCGGGCGAGCTGGCGCCGGAGACCACCAACCTGCCGCGCCCGCCCGGCCACCGCCGCTCCGGATCTGGTCCGCTCATTTTCTCCGGCAACAGCAGCAGCGCCGGAGGGTGTGGCGGCAGCGGGGGCGGGAGCACAGCCAGCTCGCCGCTCACCAATGCACTCCCCGCCGGCAACATCTGCCCGTCCGGCCGTGTCGCGGGGGCGGCGGCGGCAGCTACGCAGCCACCGCGCGCTCGCCCGGTCGTGCTCGGATCCGGCACCGGCCACTACGGCCACGGCAGCATCATGCGCGGCGGTGGTGGCGGAGCGACTCCCGCGAGGAATAGCGTTGACGCGGCCCCGCTGCTCCACACCAACAGTTCCTCGAGGTCCTCGGTGGGCTGCCCTGCGCCGCCGGCCACCAGCGGTGGTCTGCAGGAAATCACTCGAGCGGGGAACGAGTGGTACAAGAAGGGCCGCTACGCTGAGGCGCTGCGGCACTACGACCGTGCCGTGGCGCTCTGCCCCGACAGCGCCGCGTGCCGCGGCAACCGCGCCGCCGCGCTCATCGGGCTCGGCCGCCTAGCAGAAGCGTTCCGGGAGTGCGAGGAGGCCGTACGCCTCGATCCGGCCAGCGGCCGTGCGCACAGCCGCCTCGCCGGTTTATGCCTCCGGTGAGATTTTCCTTCCTTCGCTCGTCTTGTCTGTGCATGCTTGCTCTTGTTCCTACCGGAATTGAGGGAATTGCATCCACAGATCTCGCATCCTGTCCCCGCTTTGCGTGTGTGCAAATCCAATGCTGCTCCTTTTCTGTCAGTTCCATGTTTATCTGATTTGGGATCATTATTACAGTTATGGTGTGCTGGCTGATCATTCCCGTTTCTTGTCTTACTTGTTTTGGAAGTAAAAGCTCCGATCCTGTGATTATATACATGAGAAACATGAGAAAGTTTGCATCTTTATAGAGTTGGTAGTATGTTGCAGCGAGTTAATGTGGACTTAACACGATGTGCATCACACAATGCAGATGATAGGGACTGCTTACCTGCATTATCGATATGCTTTGACCATGACAGGGATAACCGCATATTCTTTGAATAGTGGTCCTGATTGTTTTGATGTTTACAAGTGTATAAATCAAAAATGGAAGTTTTTCTCGATTGCACAATGACTGACTGACCATACATATTGCAGGCTTGGGATGATTGAGATGGCAAGGACACACTTCACACTGGCTGGAAGTGTAAACCAGTCTGATCCTGCTGAGTGGCAGAAGCTGCATGAGGTGGAAATCCATCAAGGGAGATGCATGGATGCAAGGAAAATTGGAGATTGGAAGAGTGCACTCAGGGAAGCTGATGCAGCCATTGCCATTGAGCGGACTCCTCTCGATTGGTAACCCTTCATTATAATTTTGTCTGAAAAATATGTTGCCTTTTCCTGGTAATCAAGTTGTTCACAAGGGAACCGTACTTTGCATTGCAGCTTGCCTTGAGGTCGGAAGCACTGCTTCGGGTTGCACAAATTAGAGGAAGCTGATTCCACTATTACAAGCTTATTGAAATTGGATAATGCATCGCTGCCTTCAACACCAACCAAGGTCTCAGGCATGTCAGCTGATTCTTATGTCCATATTGTCCAAGCCCAGGTCAACATGGCATTTGGAAGGTACAAATACCAAGCCTTGAGTCCGTTGCCTTTTTTCCCCTTAATTAGTTCTAGTGATACAATGATTGGAATTGTTTTCTGCAGGTTTGATTCAGCTGTTGCACTGGCTGAGAAGGCTAAACTTATTGATCGTGTGAACTCAGAGGTTGAAGTGATCCTAAATAACGTGAGATTAGTCGCAATGGCTCGAGCCCAGGGGAATGACCTTTTCAAGGCTGGCAAGTTTGCTGAAGCATCTGTAGCCTATGGTGAAGGGCTGAAATATGAGCCCTCAAATCCAGTACTATACTGCAATCGGGCAGCTTGCTGGTCAAAGTTGGGTCGGTGGGCAAAAGCTGTTGAGGACTGTAATGAGGCCCTAAGAGTCCAACCTAACTACACAAAGGCTCTGTTAAGACGTGCAGCGTCCTATGCAAAGGTAAGGATTTTGCATGCATCATTACAACATGATTATTCACTGGTTTTGTTATTGACACCTTCATTTAACATTTTATTAGCTTGAGCGTTGGGCTGACTGTGTGCGGGACTATGAGGTGCTTCGTAAGGATCTTCCTGGTGACACGGAGGTTGCAGAGTCCTTGTTCCATGCCCAAGTCGCATTAAAGACAACCCGTGGAGAGGAGGTGTCCAATATGAAGTTTGGAGGGGGAGTTGAAGAAATTACCAGCTTAGAGCAACTCCAAGATGCTATCCATTCACCCGGTGAGTTTCTTGTCTACATGCTTATGCTGCCATACCTTAGGCCCACCTGTTATAGTCATTTCACCTCCTTATTGATTCTTCTTGTGCTAAGAAGTGGATAGCTATCCCCTCTCCACATTCTAATATATCAATGCTGTTTGACATGCATAATACATATTCAGTTCAGTGTATGGAGTGAATGTTATTTATGTGGCATTTTTTTCAGGTGTATCCGTTCTTTACTTCATGGCTACAACGAACAAGCAATGTGCACAAATTACCCCATCTGTGGACTCCCTTTGCTCCGAGTGCCCTGAAGTGAATTTTCTGAAGGTATTGCACCATCTCACATCAATTGCTGAAATTAACTGCATCTGATATGAGTTTCCAAATTTCTAATCAAACATCTGTATCCAACCCTGCAGGTAAATGTTGACGAGAGCCCTCTGCTAGCAAGGGCAGAGAATGTGCGAGTAGTCCCAAGCTTCAAGATTTACAAGGATGGCACGAGAGTGAAGGAGATGATCTGCCCTAGCTTACAGGTCTTGCGCTATTCCGTGAGGCACTATGCTGTCTCCAGCTCTTGAGGTCTGGTACTGAGTTCATTGGTCATGTTGGTGTCACCTGCCAACATTTCACCAACAAATTTGTCCCTATATAATATCACAGCCTCCACAGCATTTCACCAGCTCGGTATAACACCCTATTAGACATGTTGAGCAATCTTGCTATACAAAGAAGGAACCTCCTGCAGTATTGTGCATTTCCCCTTCCATGTGGTCTTAGTCCTTGTGTCACTTAGGCTCACTCCTCCTATTGCAACTATTTCTAGCCACCATTTAACCCAGCGTAAATGATAAAAGTTCTTCCATCTCATGCATCGCTTGGCTTCATGCCTGCCTAAATGATAAAGTCCACTCCTGAAGAAAGGCTCCTTGTGGTGTGTTGTTCCTTGGATGCATGCTGTTGTTAGAGAGGAGAATAGGTAAACGGCTGGCTGGTTTTCTTGTTACATGTACATATATCCCATATAGCAACTAATACATCAAACCCATTCATAGATTGGTTCATTCACTGTGGAGAAAAGGTGGTACCAGATTCGGATTCAGAGTCATATTTCATCATATATTCAGAAAAGCGGATGAAGAGTACAGGTCTAGTTGCCATTGTAGAGAGTGAGAGCATAGATGAATCGTGTTATTGGTATGGTATGTAGAGAGACAAAAGAGGGAGGTGGCATGGCCATGTGGTTTCATGTCATTTGCATATAGTATATGCCTTCTGGTGGTCTGTGGCGCTGATACATATATATACTATATATATAGTTCATGCTGACATTTTGTTTCTATGAATAAAAAATATCTCGATTATATGTGCATTTCCCGTTTTCCCGACTCAGATCTTGTTGGTTTTCCATACATGCAAATATAATTGCAGTAATTTAAATCTTCCATTCCGGATCATACAGCACAGCAGCAGGTCCATGTATCATCAGCATCACGCCTCACTACATGTTCATTCCACAATTGGGCTTCTGCTGATACTGCTGTCACCTGTACTGTAATAAGCCACAGCTGTGCATGATGCATGTCTGCATGTGGCATCAGAGGCCGGTCATGTGTTGATGTGGGGATGAATGAAGAAGCATGGAGTGTGTTGGCCTGGCCCCCTGTGCCCTGTGTGCTGCTTTTGCTTGTTGTCTGCCTGTGATTCGTCCAACGTTGCTTGGCTGCCATCAGCTAATTAAGCTAGGAACAGGAGGGCACTTGCCACTGTTCCCAGTGAGGTTTGCAGTGGCAGGAGGACAGGGCTTTTGAGCTTGCGGATCTATGGCTTGCAACTGCGAGGGGGCGAGGGGCAATTTGGGTCCCCAATCTGTTTGAGCCTGAGCCTCCCTCCTGAAAGCAGCAGCAGGTTCTTTTTGCCTGAATGTGAATGGCAAGTTGGTTGGTTGGTTGGTGCTGTTGATTGCTGAATGGGCAGGAGCAGCACTTGATATAGTACTCCCACATATATGTCTTTGCAATCATAGTTCAATGCAGACAGGGCCCTGGGCGATTCGCTGATGCTGCGTCGTCCATGTTCACGAGACAATGTTGGTTGGTACCCACGCCAAGTCAAGTTTCAGTCCCAATCCCAAATGGAATGGCCAAATCCAAGTGGAGCAGTACTGGCTGCAGCAGTAGTATATTCTCAGCTCAGCGACGGAAGTTGCACTGGATCTAACACTGATCTAACACTATGATAGATTACAGTAGATGCTCTGCACGCATGGGAAGGCAAGGCTGGCCAGGTTCCATCTGTCTCTAGTCTTCCTCCTTTGAAAACTTGCTGCCGACACGACAGGAACACAGGATTACAGCAGCAAACAAAGAAAATTCAGTCCAGCCGTCCAGTGATAAAGAACAAACAAACAGCTCTGCAGTATTGGAGGTAGACTCGTACTCCTAGGCTATATATTGCATGGTTTGCAAGTGAAGTAACCTTTCTTATGCTTGCTCAGGTTTGTGCACAGCACAGCTAGTAAGAGATGATGTCCGTCCTGCCGTTGCCTCCCGTTGCTCACGCGCCGACAATTCGGCGTGGCAGCTCGCAAGGGACGCCACAGCCAGGCAGCCGCCCGTTGGTGTATTGGTATGGCATGGACTGCCGCCTGCCGGTGCCGGTGGACCACAAGAGCACCACAAGATCATGTCCAAGTTGCCGTTGCCGACCGGGCCAGTGTCAGGTTCACGGAGCAATGGAGCATTCACACAGCCCACAGGCCACAGGTTCATCAATGTCAGTTGCCGTTGCTGTTCAAGTTCAGCCTCAGAGATGTGCAGGTGGCTATGGCCTACTATGCCGTACGGAAAGTTGTTAGTACGGAGTACATGGCAGCTTGCCGACTGGAACTTAGTAGTACAGCTGTATTTCCTGGCAACCAGCCCTTCGTAATGTTGTTTTTTCCTTTTGGGATCCTCTAGTGTTAACCTACAAACACTAACTGAAGGCAGCCCTACAAAATCCCTTTCTACAAGAGGGTGGTGACTGCCTGACCTTCGGTCAGGACGCTCAAACATCTAACGGCCCCAAGTTTACTATCAGAAGAACTGATACTAGTTCTGTGTTCTAACTGAACACAGGTAGCACCGCCTACACAGCTAGAACAGAATTTTATCCTGATAGATGTCCAGTGCGTCTATGATTTTCTGTAGGAGCATCTTTCGGTGCAGACGATACCTGTAAGTAGAATGAAAGAAGGTTAATCTTAACAACCTATTGTCGAAAACCTGGATGCTTCATGATCCACAAGTAAGCCCAAATATGAATCCCTAACAATCATAACAAAATAGTTAGTTCACCTACTTGATCGCAATTTCTCGGGTTTTGCTGATATGCACACCGGAATCTGGAACATAAGTCAATCTGTTTCAGTTCAGGGTGCTCTCACGAAACAGAGTCCTATGGGAAGTCATGAAATACAGTAATTTACCTAGGATCTGCTGGTCTTGCTCGATAGTAGTTGAGAATGAATCCAACATTTGGCGGCACTCCTCTTGCAGCACCTGAGCAGATTTTCTCTCCACGCTAGGTATTGCAGGAACGTCACCGTCTGACCATGTTGGCAATGCTCTGGCTGCTGCTACAACTGCTCCATCCACAAAGTCGGTTTCTACTGAGGGGAATGCAGCTGAAAGAAAATACAAAAAGGATTAGTCAAAATCAATATTACGGACTAAACAGACACACTCGACCAGTAAGGAAGTATTGTGCAGTGGTTCATACAATTGTGGTACAGCTCATCATGCAAGCCAGCAATATTGAAGACTGATAAGAAGGAATCCATGT
This sequence comes from Hyparrhenia diplandra, assembly GCA_015847255.1. Lineage (NCBI taxonomy): Eukaryota > Viridiplantae > Streptophyta > Magnoliopsida > Poales > Poaceae > Hyparrhenia > Hyparrhenia diplandra. Next base: position 90,674 of record JADLZK010012543.1, on the reverse strand, counting down.
GAATTGTTACAGGGCTCAAGAAATTTATGAGCTCCCAAGGATTCTGCGGAATTGGTTTCGCATACACAAGCAACATAAGATGTCAGTCTAAGAATTTCACAGGAATCTCACACAAATTTCAATGGAAAAAATGCAGGAACAGGATTTTTTCCCAGCAATCCAAATAGGCCTTTAAAAATGCTATGCACCTGTTTTACATAATGGCATTGTAATTTTTCAAATGGCACTGCATTGTGGTGTGGTACACTAAAAGTTGCGCAGAAAGGCGTTCTTTTTTTTCAACAGGCACGGCATAAGAAACAGCACAGAATACTTCAAAACTAGACTAGTTTCCTAGAAGCATAATCTTGATTCCACAGATACAATTCTAATGATACAGTTTTCCAATATCAAAGAAATCACACAAAAAAAAAAAAAAAAACTTCTTCATCCTTATACATAAAAAGTAAACATCAATAAGATACAAGTGCATGGCCATACCGTTGGTGATGAGAAGCCATATCTTTCCATAAATTTGCTGTTCACGCCACTCATATAATCTATTGTCATCTGTACATGAGTACATGAGCCAAAGAGTGACATTAAAAAAACTGGCATAAAAATTTGGAAGAATAGACTTTGTGAGGATAGCATATTTTAGTTGAGACTGGTAGAACAAGGTTGTGCAGCGATTTTCTATTGATACATGGGATAGAGAAACTTTCCAATATGGGACTGGAGAAATGGAATGGTCTAATTACAATTAGCTTGTGCATAATAATAGGAAAAAAAAAAAGGTTGCTAATGGATCTAGCATTTACACATAATTTTAACAACTGCACTTTTCAGCGTCATTTTACTACCCCCCTTATTATTTTTAACAGATATTTAGGCTTTGTGTTAACAAAAACGTGAGGTCTGCAACCAAGGTGCATGTGCAGCATTGGTTATGTTCATAAATCCTTGAAAACAGAGCATTTAACTTCACTAACATAAACCAAGTAACCCTTTGCTCTCAAAAAACTTAAGATGAGCATACATCCTAGACAATACCTCATCTCCTTTCTTGATAGCATGTCCAGCCTTAATCATAACTTCAAGCATACGATCTTTAAAAACGCCAATGCAGGAAGCAATTAGCATTGGGCGAGTGGTTCAACATATCTGGGGAGAAAGATAAATCATGATTTAGCTAAAGTACTCCTAATCAGGTACCTGGGAAACACGCTACCAGTCAGAACAATATTTTGAAGGCGAATAACTATAAAGCATGTCTGGGAGAAATATCTGATGTTAATGTGACAGTACATGTCTTTATGGCTTTTATCTCAACAGTTCTATGATGTACAAGCATCGTTCCTGTTATAGAGATTATCTAGGATTTAGTTTTGAGTTTTAACTTACATCTCAAACTAAGTCAAATGCTAGAATGTTGTATCTATGTAACAGTAAATGAACAAGCATACCAGCATACAAAAACGACGAAACAAGGTAGAGTAAAAGTCCAATTGAAGTACATAATTAACCATATTTACGTGATTATTGTCTCAGGCTCATAACACTAGCGCCCTGTTGTTGACTTAGGTGGCCTATGCATACTGGAGGGAAAAGTAGCGATTGTGAAAATTAATTAAAGGAATGAAATACCGGCATAAGGTGCTAGCACATTCGCATCTTGGATGAAGGCCCCTAGTCTCAACTTCAAGTTGACAGAACGAGACTGTACTATACTCAGTGCCCAGAGAAATCTCTCATGGTCACGGGCAAGGCGTTTCAGCTTTAGAGGAATTGGTTTGTCCTGGATATAACCCATCAAGTTAGTGTTAGAGGAGCTCAATGAAGGTAAGCTAGTATAATAGTAAAGAAGTATACCCAATGCTTTTGCCAAAAGTCAATTGCTCGCTGGTGTTGTAACATTTGTGAAGCAAGATCTTCATCTTCTAGTTCCATTAGATCTTCCTAGAAAGCCAGGCATATGAATTCATTCAAACTGCAGAATCAGGTATAAGAAGGTTCCTCAAAAAAAAAAAAAAAAAAAAGGACAAAACTGCATACACTTTTTGTTAGCTTTTGATACCTTTGGTGCCAGCAGCAAACTAGTGCATTCATCAGCACTTGGCAAAAAATCAGAATATAACTGCCAAAAAGTTGTCTTCAATATCAAATGCATATAGAAGTAGGCATGCTAATCTTAGATCCCAATCTGTCTGCAAGAGTAATACAAATTACATCAGCTTGCAATGTACATCGCTTATTGTCTCCAACGGAATCTTCATTTTGCTTCCATTTCCAGGTAATTATGGAATGCACACAATTTTTTCTGGAATATCAATTACACAAATCCTAATTGTATAGAAACTAAAATACTGTATGAACATTGAATGCAAAATTGCACCCATACAATTGCAATTTTTTTTTTCGACAGCAAACAATTTCAACTTAAACACTTCAGTTTGTTACAGAATGAATCCCAGAATAAGTAGTATAAGAGAACCCACAACTGATTAACAGCATGATTAGCATGACAAAGCTATTAACTAATTCACTAAACATCCACCAGAAACTAGTCACGGCAGTTCAGTTTTCTTTTGTGACAAAACATTTGATCCACCTACCTCCGGATCTGTTGACTCAATAATGTCAAATATAGGATGGCCTAGTGGAATAATGTCTGGGAAAAACATCCAAGGTTTCTTTTTGAGTTATAGTCAGCATCAGCTCCAACGGAATCTCCATAATTACCTAGAAATGGAAGCAAAATCAGCACATCTTTTGGGAGCTTAATGCGAGCAAACATGTACTAACTGTATAAGCCATATTTTTGTTGGCACCAGCAAGTATGTAGCAATTAACATAAGAAACTGACTTCCAATGGTAATTGTATACAAGTTGCAACACTAAGAAAACAAGATGCAAGATCTAATCGGTATTATGCTGCAACAGTCACTTATTGCATGGCAGTTTTCTAACGCAATCACAGAAAACAGGTGCTACTGCTACATCCAAACACTAACTAGTGTGGTGAAGGACGTCCAGCTGCATTGGGCCAGAGATTTAAACCTCAAACTGATGGGTATCTAGTGGTTGGACAAGAGGATAGAATTGTTGAATGAAATGAAGTGTCTCACTCTAGCTCTGCGGAGTGGCTCCACGTCCCGGGAAGCGTAGACGCCCATCCCGTCGGGGCCTTCGAGGAACTCGATCCCGTAGGCGCGCATCATCCGCGCGTATCCTATCCGGTAGAAGTCAGGGTCCGCGGGCTCCATCTGCACACAATGCGACGACGTACAGGATCATCGTCAAAATTTCGGCGGCGAGAGCGAGACCAGAGAGGTTCCGCCTCTGCTAGCGAGCGACAAGAGGGAGAGCACCTCGGGCGGGAAGGGGTCGTCCTTCTGCGGCGGCTCGATCAGCCTGAGCGGAGGCGTGTCGTCCCGCTCCTCCACGGCCTCCGCTGCCACTTGGGGAGGCGCTGGCGGCGGCGCATGCAGGCGGGGGCGGCCCGCGCGGAGCGGGCGGGAGAGTCGCCGGCCGACGGTCCGGCGAGGCGCGCTGCGCAGGGATGCGGGAGGTAGAAGGGAGGGGAAGAGGAGGGCGGAGGTTGTGGGGGTGGCCATGGCAAAGACAGGGAGGGACGGTGAACTGGACTCGACGAAGGCGTTATCTGTTGGGAGGCGGGCGGGCGGCGTTGGGCACCACAAGTCCGCTTTCCCCATTGCGAAGGCGGAAACACTGATCCCTTTATGTCATAGGATAGGACAAAAAGAAAAACACTTTTCCTATTGAGCAGTCGCCTGAAATCAGGCTCCTCTTTCAAGCGACGCGCCTCCCGCGCCAACCACGCCCGACGTCTTCATGTCCATTCTCCACGATTAAATTATTTTCACCGTTGTCTCATGAGCATATAAAGTTGATATTCGGCATGGAGGAGAAAAAATCAACCAAGAAATGCACACAAATATCGCCGAAAAGAGAAGGTGTGTCTGAGACATCTGACTAGTAACAAAAAAAAATAGTCCTTAATGCAAACCTTTTGTCTATTTGAAAGATAAACTAAAAATAACACAAAAACTATATTATAGCTAGCTTACAATTTGCTCTCGTATCAAACGGTTTCTACATAGGACGGAGCAATGGAGTTGGTGGTTTTCATAGGAAAAGAAAAAAAAGACGACCACGCCACAAGAATCCGTTGACTTTTTTTTTTTCTCTTCTGGGTTCCTCCCCTCTCTTCTTCTTTCAGCCGCCTCGGCCCCTCCAGACTTTTCAAAAGAAAATCCGTTGACCCTTGACTTCGACTGGATCTAGCCCTCTTTCGGCTTCATTCAGCAAGTCCTCCTTTTCTTCGACCGAGTTTCCTGCTTCTTTGCTCAATCAAATCCTCTCCATTCTCCACGATGGAGTTCCTCTCCCTAATCTAACAACGTGTTCCGCTTTTTCCATCCCTTGTTCCCAGGCCCGGCCATCGCGCGTCGCGCGAGTACCACGCCGGCCAACTCGGCGAGGCCGATGGCTAAAGAGCAAGCGCTGACGACGTGCGAAAGAAAGTGAGCTTGGCGAGAGGCGGAATGGGAGGTGACCAACACAGTAAGCCAGCTGGCGACGCCGATGGCGTGGCCGTAGCCGCTTTCAGGCGGATAAGATCATCGCGACCGCTAGGGAGCGTAGCGCCGCCGGCGGTGGGTGGTGGCGAGCCCCGCGGCCTACTACGCCGGGCAAGCGGGCCGCCGATGTGTGGCGAAGTCGCCGCTTTCTCGAAAGAACGATCCATCCTCGAGATGGCGCCGCGCCCGTGTTCATCCGCTGGGGTGGTGCTCCCGGTGGCAACTGACCCGTGATTAGCCCAGACTCCCCTTCGGGGCGCGCTCCGATTGGCGCTTCGAGGATGTCGGGCATCATCGGATTCACGCAGATGCCGGCGCTTCAAGAAGACCACGGCCGCCGCGCCACTTCAAACAACACCTTCCTCTTTGCCCGTCGTGGTGTCCATGGGCATAGACATCGCCATCCATGCGGAGGTCACCCAGGACTACAAGCGTCCGTCCGTGAGGGCTATATCATGGGTCGCCTTTGCCTCCCGTGGATGACGATAGGACCGCCAAGGAGAAGGTAATCGGGCGCTCTTCACCTACCTCCACAAGCGAACATGGTGCTCCTCCCCGACGACGACGTGGAAGCCCCCTAACCCTCGATGAGCTCGGCGTCCCTATCCCCGCTACCGTGGCAAGAGCAAGGTCCCGCTCAACGACGCGCTGCCTCAAGCAAGTGTGCGACCGGATGGACGCGTGGCGAAGATCAAGGTGGAGTGTCCGAATGGGAGCGACTCACTCCGGGGAGGAGTCGCTCACATAAGGTGGGCAACGTTCGAAAGGAGAGACCATACTCATAGCTAAGGACATGGTGTCATTACAGTGTGGTGGCTCGCCACTTGGCGCCATGACGGTTGCAAGAGCCATGGTGTGCAAGAGGTTGACGCAGAGTGGGATCATTGCAAAGCACTTCTCGATCGGCGCCATGGCGGCTCGAGTGCTTCAAGGACGACCTCCTCACTAGCTTGAAGAGGAGCTACAAAAACCCGTGGGCGATGACCTCGAGAGCTGCCTCAGATGATGCTCTCTGCTCACGGGGAGACTTGCTCAAGGAATCGCCAGGGAGCACTTGATAGCGTATGATTTGTGAGTGATTTTACAAAGATGACATGGATAATCTCTACAACAAGGGCCATTACATCCTTGGCATTCAGGTGACCTCTCTCACTAGAAGCGGCAGTGACTACCATGTTAAGATGCACCCCATGGTTCGCGCCATGGCCTTATGGGAAGCCGTGGGCCAGTGTAGGCGGGATGGAGAACAAATGGCTAGTCCGAACAGGTCCTCATACAAGTGCAAAGACCCCGGCCAAGAGATGGAGCAAAGGTAGAGGGGGCAGAGGATATCGTTGACGCCGACGGGATATCCCCGCTGAAGCCGAATGAAACACCAACATGCTCCATTCTCAAAACGCTGCTTCTTCAAAGCAACCCGTTTCTAGAGAGAATATGCCATGGTTTCTTTAGCTTCATGCCTTGTCTCGCATTGCCAGACTCGCACACATACCCGCTACCACATTGCCATCCCAAAATCAAACCGCTTTGTCACCCCCGCAAAGATGGCCTCAAATGACACATCTATCCATTCCCTTCCGCATGGGGATTGGGGCTCGTGAATTTGAGGTTCCTTCGTTGTCCAACGCATCGCCGAGAGTGTTGCCGCTTCGGGCGTACTCAACCTACTTACTTTTGCGCAAAGTCCTATGTATGGATCATCGCCACGCCAGCCGATCGACGCCGACAACCATGAGGTTGAACCGCAATGGCTCAAGAAAAATCAAGATGCAACCCGAGCAAGGGCAAGGCGCCAATCTCGTGGAACTAGAGAGCTTTGAGAAATCCATATACTTGATATGGGCCAGTAAACGCTGCAGCCTCTTCCGAGAAGCTCTCACTGCTCCTATCTTGCGTAGCGATTATGAACTCGCATTATAAAGGATCGGCAGCGAATTGGGGACCCTACGCCACCTTCGAGCCTCGGAGGCACATGAATAAATTGAAGCGCATCAATATTACTAGTTGTTACAATCCGTGAGGACGTGTTCGTCGCGGAGGTGAATACAAACTACGAGCAATTTCGCTCATCCGATTCTGCTATCGCGATGAGACGCCTAGATGTGCCAAATGTACCACCCGACATTGACAACAAATGGTTTGGTTCCCTACCTTGACCAAGAGAATGAACGCTATCGACTAAAGAGCTTAGGAGCCGCCAAAGCCGCTGGCACTTCCGCCTTCTCCAAACTATTGGTCCTTCAGATCTCCCCTAAGGTGAAGCTTGTCCGCGCAGTGGCACTCTCGAAAGCAATTATGCTCTGAAAATTTCATCCCGCGAACGGTCTTGAACATCTTGTACACTTCAAATAAGATATAAGGATGGCAGTGAGGGAACGTCAAGCCAACAACTCATTATCGAGACTATCTTCCCAAACCTTAAGGAATTAGAGAGCCGAAAACTTGGCAAGGATGAGAAGTATTTTTTTTCAGTAAAAAGATTACAATGATTTCCACTTCGAGAAACCTCAGTTATTGATGCCATAAGCTCACGAAGCTCAAGCCGGTGGTGATCCCCGAGAACTCCAGCAGCACAAATCGCGGGTGGAACGATTGGAATGGGACAATGAGGACCACGATTGTGGTCTTCGCCTGAAAGGCTTACGCGAATCCTTTTCTGAAAACTTCGTAATGAACTGGGTAAACTCAAATTCCCCATTTTCCTCGAATCCGTTTGGGATCTCGACGATAACCATGGCGTGTGTGGAGAAATACGATTCTCTTTTTCCTTTGGGAATGGCCTTTGCAAGCAAATTTCCCCGTATTCATAAACCCTAATGTCGCAAGCTTCATAATGTTGTTGAGTTTCTACCCCGTAGTCCTTGACTAAACGTGAGAGCATTTTTCTTTCGATCGATATTCCGTATAACTTTCTGTAACATTTATTACCTCACCGGTTTTTGGCGTATATATTCTTGTGATATACCCCCTCTAATTTAAAGTTTACTTACATGCTAGCACATTTTCTCCCGAAATATCGATTGTTCTCGTTTTTAAGGAACGCTGATATTCTCTATAGTCCGGCTAAAGAAAATTGCCGGGGTGGGTATTTTATCCACTCACATTAGTCACATATAAAATCTTTTTTTTCGGAAGATCCATTGCCGGCTTTCATTGGATAAGAAGAGATGGAAACAAATTGCAACAATTGGCATAAGCTATGCCCATTTTATGAAAAGCGAACAATGGACAAAGGAAAGCTATGCCACCCCCTAAAAACATTGTTTCTAACTTACAATTACTTGGTTATTCAACTCATCCACTAGGCCTATGATGTGCCCCAAGTCGGTAAGGTATTTCCCCGAATGGCTAAGTTACCGCCTCAGCACCCACGCCCTCGTCTTCATCTTGATAGTGTTGAAGATTTGCTCCTGCACCTTTCAAAACCCGGCTGAAAACCCGGTTGTTTCATTCCCTTCCAAATCTCCCACATGGTGAGCATTGCCATGGACTCCACCCCGCCCCTCCCCCTTCCCAGGTGATGGAGTTCCATTGTTGAGCCCCACAAACCATTGGCCCAAATCATCATGTTGGTTCCATCCGTCAAAGTGCAGTGATGGAGTTACTGGATCCACCGCTACCTTTGCCCAAACTGCCTTGGGAGCAAATGGTGACTCAAGGAACAAGTGATGCACGGTGCCCCGTGTTTCTCACACGTAGCTGGTAGGGAGTAGTCATTTGGCCACCGTCTTAGCAAAGAGCCTGATGCTGTCCATAACCTCGCCCGGGCAAGATGAGCCATGTGAAAAACAACATTTCGGTGGCGCTTTTGTCTTCCAGATGGTCTCCTCGCCGACTTTATGAAACCATATAAAACTTAAAATATTAGTTTGCGGGCGTCAAACTAGGCGTGGCCCCAACAGTTCCGATGCCCTCGAAACCCGTGCTGGATCCACGAGATCGCTCCCAAATCGCGGGTGGGTAATGTATTTGAGGACCACGTTTCGCATTCTTTTTTCCTTTTTCACATATTAAAATCTTTTTTTTCGTTTGAAATTTAAAGATCCATTGCCGACCGTTTGATCTCAGATAAGATTTGTTTGTGGGGAGAACAAATTTATAAACAAATTTTTGCATTTCCCTTTGCAAGCTATTTCCATTTTAACCGAATGTCGCAAGCTTCATAATGTTGTTGAGTTTCACCCCCGTAGTCCTGGAAAGCCATTCTTCTTTCTTTTCGATATTCGGTATTACCTTCTAAAAACATCACCGGGTTTTCTAATATTCTTGTGCATATACCCCCTCTATTTAAAGTTTCATTCAACTCATATCACTTCCTCCCGAAATGCCCAAGTTCGATCGGCTTTTTAGTTATCTCTATATGAAATACCGAGCATGTGCCTCATTTGTAGTTCATCGCAGCCAAAGAAAACATCCCACGCCATTTCATTTTTTTTTTGTCACTCATTGTCAGATAGTGTTTTTTGAAGATCCATTTGCCCTCCACATGCACCGCATGATAAGTACCACCCGACAAGGTAAGAGATTACAAACATACCTCACCTGAAAATTTTGGGATTTTATAGTCTCACAGTTCTCTCCCACTCTTAGTAATTATTAAGTTTCATTCTATTTTATGAAATATGGTAATGGCTCCAATCACATGGAAAGCTGAGCATTTGCTAAGTAAAAACATTGGTTTTACAAGTAGACTTTACAATTATTATCATTGAGTTATTCCCCCTTTCGCATCCACTGTCCCACTCCTGTGATGTGCCTTCTTTAAGTACAAAGTTGGGGTGAGCCTTTATGCACTCTAAACCATTGGCCTTCAAATCATCTGGATAGTGTTGAAGACTTGTCTTCTTCAAATAATTGGAGCATCCAAGGTTTCAAAACCCAAATTTTGAAACAAATTTACATTCGTTTTCTGACTGATGAATTTTGTTAGTGATCCATCCTTCCACCCCCCCCTGCCCAAATTGAGATGAAAGTGTGTTTTTCTTTTGCCATGGACTCCACCCCGCCTTCCCTGGAGCAAATGGTTTCCCCGTGGATACCACAATCTGAACCACCAGTAGTGAGCCCCACAATAATTTTCTTACAAATCATCATTAGTTTGGTTCCATCCATCTGGTAGGGATTGGAGTGTACTCCCAGGATCCACCGCTACTTTGCTCAAAAGTGAGCCTTGGGAGCTGTCCAAAAATTTTGGAAAACGTTATGGGACTATATTATTTTGACTCGCTTATCCACACACGTTTCATCCTTGGAATATCCTTGCTTTGAAGAAGAGGGGATCCCAGATTTGCCATGACAAGCCTGTGCAGGGTTGTGTCAGAAAAACAACCTGGGATTTCCCGACCAAAAACAACTGTCTTGAGGGGTAAAACTATATCTTCTGGTGGCGCTTTTGTCTTCCAGATGGTCTTGGTCATGGACTTGGTTGATGCCGACTTTATGAAAACCATAAAAGGGTTGAAGATTAAAATATTAGTTTGCGGAAATATGACTACAGCCCCAGATTATAACATATGAGTGCGATTGAACGGGACTCTCTCTGTCAAGGGCTTTGAGGGAGCTATTCTACACCAAGACACTCACTGGAGAATTTGGGCGCAGCTGGACAGAGATGAAGCCCATCAAAACAAAAGAAAACATGGAGAAATGATGTAGAAGAAAATTTCGTGAACGAAAAACGTTGGCATTCATATAGCCACGATTCTTCTACAGCACCACTTTTGGTCTGCCGAGGAAAATGCGGAAGAGTGAGCATATCCGTCGCGCCAAAAACGGAAGTGTCAGTTCGTTTTTGTCTACGAACCCATGAAAGACAAAAGTCAATTAAACAATGCACGTCCTGACGTGGCAGACCAATTTTTGATAAAATATTCAGTTTACGGCACCAACTTGCTGAATGAAGTTAGCCAAAAGGTAGAAAAAGAAACTATACCACTGAGTTCATAAAGATTTGTCAATAACGCATCGTCATGATTCATGTTGCCACCCGTTTACATTTTACAAGTCAACACGATTTTTTCTCTTACCGATTTCACATAATTCCTCCCACTATATTTTGAGCCGAACAAAAGCAAGCAGCTAGCAATTTATCCTCCAGATTTCTAAGGTAAATAAAAAATCACCAAAACAAGACGTTTCTCCATGGAGAAAAATCAGGCAGAAACTGACAGGCGGACCCACACCCGACGCAACAGTAGCTTATGCAGTTGGGCCCGTCTTTCCGACATTCCTGATGGACGGCCCATCGGTAAATCCCCCGGCCCATCGGTAACCCCCTGAGCTGTCCTGTCCAGAAAGGCGCCGCGAGCCGTGGACAACCCCGGCCACGCCGCCCCGACGCCCCCAACCAAACGCACGCACTGCTAAAAAAAAAAAACCAAAACGCACTAGTACCTTTTTTTAACACCTGGGCCCCATGGCTCACAGCCCCACGTCAGTAACTAGTCACCACATCCTGCCCCCGTCTCCCCCCAAAGTCCCAGGTGCTCACGCCTCGAGCCACGTACGCACATAAAAAGCAGAAAATAAATAAATACATATATTAGTTTAGATCAAATAAAACTATAAAAATAATTATATTACTATTTTTTTTAGTACTATATATATTTATTAATTCCACACAATTTGTTTTTAATAATTAATAATAAGAAAAGAAGAGAGGGTGGGAGGTGGTGCTGGGCGCTTCTGCCTTCTCCCTTCTTCTCTTAAATCTCTTCTGGTGTGGAGCAGCAAGGAGGAGCGGAGCCAGCAGCGCCTCTATCCGATCGATCTCTCACCTCACCTCAGGCGCACACGCACGCTCTCCCTCCCTCCCTCCTCTCCAGCTCCACACTCACCGCCCCACACCTCCACTCAAATCCAGGGCCATCGCAAGCAGATCCACCCTCGCCTCCCCGATCCGGCCGCCTCCGCACCCGCCCGATCGGATCCCGCAGGTGAGCGCCCCTCCCCCATTGGCCCCGCGCGAGCCGAGCTCACCTCAGCATGCATCTGATGCTGCTGCTGGCATCCTGCTGCTAGGTTTTGTGCCCGCCGCGAGTTAGATGGTTTTGCGATGAAAAGGTGAAGGACCAGGACCAGGACCGGGAACAGGAGACAGCGGGCGGCGAAAGCACTGCGTCAGCAGCGGCGGCATCGGTGGTGGGTGGCGGCGTCGGAGCCGTCTCCCCGCGCCGGTGGTGGTGGTCGTCAGCGCCAGGCCCTCCGCGAGGTCGTCGCCGCACGATAAGCGACTCGGCGTGCGCCACCCTTGAAGCACCGCCGGTTCCGTGCCGGGGGAAGATGATGGTGGAGCCTGGAGGGGTGCCGCCTGCTCACGCCGTGCCGGAAGGCGAGGAGGAAGAGGAGGAGGAGGAGGAGGAGGGAGCCAGCGAGGTGGGAAGAGGAGGAGTTGGTAGAGGTAGAAGCGGAGCAGGCCTCATCCACGGGGACTGGGATGGAGGAGGGCGCTGAAGTGGAGGTGTCTGCGCCGGCAGCAGGTGCAGGAGATGGGGTGGGAGGTGGAGGGCGGCGAAATGGGAGGTCATATGCGGAGGAGCAATGGAGGTGTCGCCAGAGCCTGCTGTCGCTGTGGGGACACCGAAGTTGGAGGCCCATCCGACGAGGAGGACGAGGTCTCGTCTGTCGCGGTGGCACGAGGAGAGAAGCAGGAGGCTGCCGCTCACTCCTGCTGCCGCGCAGCTGTGGGAGGCGCCCCTTGGAGATGGATCAATATGGGGAGGCTGCTGTGGAGGCTCTGGGAGATGGATCAATATGGGGAGAGGGCGGAGAAGGAGAGGAGGTGGGCGAGAGGGAAAGTGTGAAGGAGCGAGAGAGGGTGGGATGAGGTTGGCTACATGAGCGGTGGATGGAAGAGGTAATGCTCGCTTGCCGATGCCCTTCTATGCAGCTTACGCCTTGGATCAGTTCGATTAGCGGTCTCATTGGTTCATTTAATTTAGGTCCTGTAGCTCGTGCATGACAAGATCGAATACACTAAAATGAAACAGATGTTGGCGCTTTTAAACGTTTCAGATGTTAGCCGTATGGGCATTCTCCCTCTCCACGCGTCCTGAGAACCATCTTATCCGAACTGTATTTCGCATGGTGCAGCTTGCGGTTGGTTATCCTTTGTTGAATTTTTGGTTTTTATTGAGCTGGTGTGCTAACAAATTGCAGCATAACAGATGCTAATTTACATATGGTCCCATGCAAAAGAAGAAAATAGGGCTAACTGTGGTATGCACCACTTCTAACAAATTCCATAGTTTCTTGTTTTAAATCGTTATATGAACGGGTAGCAACCGTACTCACTAAAAATGCACCCAAATATGGCTTGTGGGTCCTTATAAGCATAAATATCACGCACGGTTTCCATATTTACAGTTGCACATAGTTCCGGGTAAACATGACCCTCAAGCTTACAGATGATTTTGAGAGAGCTCCCAAGCTGTAATCTTGTTTGCTTGGTACAGACACATACCACTACGAAAGAAGCACCGAGAAAAAATTGTTGGCAAGCATAATGTATTAAAGTTGTGCTGACTGCTAGCTGATTCATAGCACATTATGTCATCAGAACAAAAAATTAAATGGGAAACTGCTGTATCATTGGCTGTTGTGTTTGCTGTGTACCACATTATGAATTTGATACACCACTTTTTCTTCATATAAGTCAAAATCACATATTGATAAAAAATGCTAGATGACCGCTTCTTGAGTCTTCTCTTATACGGAGGTAGTGCTAATACAGGATTTTGTTTATACTGTATCGCTGAGATGATGGTACACCGTCCATGTGCATGATTGACCTCGTTTCAATGAGATTTTGACATAGTACAGCATGCTCAAGAGATTTCTGACTTAACAATGGCAAAATTAATTAAGATATGATGTGCAGGTGAACATCTACATTACATGCATGAGAACAAAATACAAATTAGAAACTAGTTCTTACTAAGTCATTATTTTTAGATGACAATCTTCGGATTCTGTATTAATCCGCATACAGATGCCTCTGTTTAAATCCTGACCTTATTGTTGTTTGGAATATGAATTTCTCAGTATGTAAGAAATAAATGACAGTTCTTAGTATCAAGGTGCTCATACAATTTTGTCTGTTCTATCAATAAGACACAATGATATGTATAGCTTGCTTTCTGTTTGAGGAGGGAGCCATTTGTTAATAATTACTAGCTGTTTTTTTAACCTATATATCAGAACCTATTAGTGATTTCACAATAGATATGTGCAATCTTTTTTTTTTTTGTCAAAAATATATTGACAATAAGTCTTGTTCATGTTTGACTGATTTGCAGTGTTGATGGAACGCTGAATTGTGGATATTCAAGTTTTAGAGGAAAAAGGGCAAGCATGGAAGATTTCTATGATATAAAATCATCTAAAATTGATGATAAACAAATAAATCTCTTCGAATTTTTGATGGTTAGAGATTTGTTCTTCTAGACTTACTGTTGTCTCTCAGTGCATCTATCTAATCTATCTAAAAGCATTTATATTCTCATGAGGTCATGGCGGTTCACGTGCTGCTGAGTATTTGAAGGAGCACTTGTTTGAGAACCTCATGAAACATCCGGGAGTTCATGACAAATACAAAACTAGCAATAAGTATGATATTGCGCATAGCATTTCCAATTACCCATTGACCATTAAGTCGCCCAGTCACCTGATTAATGGCATCTTGTAGGTGAAACATATAAGAAGACCCATTCAGAGTTTTTGGATGCTGAAAGGAATACACATAGAGATGATGGGTCAACGGGTATCAACAGCAGTGATGGTTGGTGACCATCTTTATGTGGCAAATGTTGGAGAACTCAAGAGCTGTCATATCAAAGGCTGGCAAAGGTGATTTTATTTGGAAACTATCTGCTACGATGAAAATGATTTGGTTCATTGAGTATTTGTGATTCTGTCTGTTCCAGCTTGTCAGCATGCAGAGTCTTCTATATCAGAAATTTAAAGATGTATCGCTGGTAAGGTCTACAACTCTACACTAACCACACCAAGTACACTTACATGTTTCATCATTCAACAAAACGATCCTTTGCCATGATCTTGTATTATTGTTGCTCATAGTGGCAAGTTGACTTCTACAGGGACTTGAGGGTAGGTGGCGTACTTGCGATGTCTCGGCATTCGGCAACCGTCTCTTAAAAAAAAATTTGTTATTGCAGACCCTTAGATGATTCAGGTAACTTATCTTTTGCCTTATTTTAGTACTGATGTTTCATGTCTTATATGTAATTTGTATCATTGTAGGTCTAATATGTTCACTTTTTTTTTTTTTCTCAGGAACAAGAAATAACTGATGAGTTGGAGTTCCTAATTATAGCTAGTGATGGGCTGTGGGATGTGGTTCCGAATGAGGTCAGTTTGTGATATAGATCTCTGACGTATTTAGAGGTGTGGATATCACTTCTATTACGCTTTCTTCATGAGCATTTGCGTAGTGGAGTAATTTAACTTCTGTTGGGCCTTTGGAGCTTAGATGGATGTATGTCCTGAAATATAAAATTATATATTATCTTAATTGTGTGTGATGTCCTGATAAGCAAGGGTTTCATTGTCTCTCCATGAACACCTTACAGCCCTCCACTTTTTTATCCTCTTTTCCCTGCTGCATTTACAACAATCAATTTATATGTTCTACTACCTCCATTTTACATAATATCTTGAGGCACTAAAGCTATGCAAATTCTTGGCAATTATTAGAGTGATTCTTTGATGTATTGGCTAGAATAACTAGTTAACTACTATTGTATAAAAAGCACATAAATTTAATTGATATTGTTAGACATCATTCAAATGTTATGCTGTCTATGTATGCGTGTGACAAATATAGTGAAACGAAGTGAGTTTGGGTGTGTATGGAACTTGTACCATCCGCTCTCCATTCTTTGTCCCTTTGCTTTTTGCAAGCCTTTTGTACTGCTGGACAGTATTCTTACACTATTCTATTGTGCCTCTTGATGCATATTGCGTGTTCATGACAAATGGCAAATGGTTTCATCTTCTTCACTCAAGATGCAGTTTCACCTATTCTAACTGATAAACTTTCTGCTTGAATTACATAAATTTGCTGTACCATTTTGACATACCACATTGCATTTAAATGATGACCCCTCTTGTCTGAGTGATTTTTTTTTTTTTGGCTTGGCTGTAATCGTTTTGCACATTGCAGAACAAAATTGTAGGTATCTTATTGTGTTTTCAGAACAGGATATGAGTTTGTTTTCAACTGCTGTAGTTAATATCTGAGTGTGTTGTGTGTCGAGCTGGTTTAAGCGTTTTAGTTTTTTTCTTTTTTTTTTTTTTTTGTGGGGGAGGGAGTGGGAGGGGTTGTGGTGATTTTTGCGGTGCTGCCCCAACCTGGTGTGCCCTTGGTGCTCAGAGTTGGTGGTATTGTGTGCGTTAGTATTGCTTGAATGTATACTGCTGTGACAATCCTTGCTGTGCTGGGGAAAAACCTACAGAGCTTTTCCTTATTGAGCTTCTTGGTAATGGTGCACAGAATCCTTATGATGATGATGCTTGACTGACCGTCACATCTTGTTCCCACAGGATGCGGTTTCACTTGTGAAGATGGAGGAGGAACCTGAGGCAGCAGCCCGGAAGCTGACAGAGACTGCATTCTCCCGCGGAAGTGGCGATAACATCACGTGCATCGTGGTGAAGTTCCAGCATGACAAGCCGAGCATCAGTGGCAGCGGCAGCGGCAGTGGCAGCGGCGATTCCCCTCCTCGCCTGGAGGCGACAAGAGTTGATTCCATTTGTTGTTGGTTATACGTGTTGTCGGGGTCCTTTTACCTTGAGCCGGATTTTGCTGGGCCCCATCCATATGGTGGCCCCCGCGGCTGGTACTTCAGAAAAGGAGTTGATGTTCGTTGCCTGTCTATATATGCCCCTAATTTTGGTTCTACCATCAGTCTGGTTGGTTACCCGTGGCAGCGCTGCCCATTTGCATGCTTATCGTGTGTTCAGCCTACCCGGCATTGTTGTAGACTTGTAGTTGCCGTTGTATCAATGAGAGAGTTAATTCTGTGAGGTGCAGGGATCATGGTCCATTTTGGTATGCCCTCCACGGACCGATTTTGTATCCAATCCAGCCGGTGTCTACTGAAGACCTTGATGTTGCTCTGCAGAGCAAGATCCGTAGGATGCAGTGCAGGATACGTAAATGGTATCCCGTGGAGATGCTAAATCGTCGGCATCATCATCATGGTCATTATTATTATACCTCCACTTCACTGCATGTACAGATCAAAGTCATTGCACAGCCAAGGACGAACATTCAGTAAAAACGTGGTGGTGGTCACTGATCACTGCCCAAAAATCTCTCACCGAGGCATGTGCAGCAACAGATCTGCTGCAGCTGGGATGGTGCAGGGTGCAGGCCACAGCGTTGGAGTAATAGGGGCACATGGTTCATTAACCTCTACTGATTTTCATGGACTACGGATCGGCAGGCACACACATATAGCTCGTATGGGCATCCGTGCACCTACTACGTGCTAGCTTGGCGAGATCAAAACATTCTTCCGCTCTTGTGCTAGGAACTTGTGGCAACATATGAAAATATTAGATAATACTCTCTCCGTCCCAAAATAAACGACGTTTTGAGTTTTCGTGCCACAAGTTTGACTCGATTTATAAAAATACGTGTACATATGAAAATATTAGATAATACTCTCTCCGTCCCAAAATAAACGACGTTTTGAGTTTTCGTGCCACAAGTTTGACTCGATTTATAGAAAATAATGTAGAAGATTTAAATCTCCAAATAAATTTATTAAAAACTAGATCAAAAGATCTTTCCAATGATACTAATTATGTAATATAAATATTAATCCTATTTTAATATATAATTGCTGGTAGATGTTTCGAGGCTTTAAAAACGCCATTTATTTTGGGACGGAGGGAGTAGTTTATTAATTCCAAATTATAAGTCGTCGATTTTTCTAAATACAAAAGTTACTATATGTCTAAACATAGCGTAATAGATGCTTAGAAAAAAACAATGTAACTCGAATGAAAAGCCAAAATACTCACAATTTGAAATAGACTATGCCAGAGATTACACGGCATGATGGTGACTTTAATCGCCTTGCCTTGCTTAGCAGAGCAACAACCATCTGAGCGGGTCCGTACAGGTACAAGCAGCAGCACGGGGGGATTTGGTTTCAGTAATGGCGTTTGAGATCATGAAAGCAATGGCCGTTGGAGCACCATTGTTTGGCTTAATGTTTCTTTTTTTTTTTTCTTGACAAGAATTTTGGCTTCCCGTTGGACCATGTAGTATACCGTTGTACTACGTTGTACCATCTGTATTTATTTGTACCATCACTGCACGCCTGCACTTGCACAGAAACAAAATTGATTACTGTAAACCGTAAAAACGTGAATGCACAAAAAAAAAAAAAAAAAAAGCTACATCCGACCCATAACTACTACCACTACACATTTTGTTTGTGCAATATGTCATTTTTTTAAAAAAAAAAGTAACCAAATATACACACACAATATACTACTGTACATTTATGTTGTCTAATAAGTATATTTAAATTAATATAAATTTTTATAGTAAATGTATTAAAAATATTAATGTTGATAATATAAACTATCAAATTTAGTCATCGAATTTAAGAAAAAAAGTTTGATTTATTTGAAAAGTTAGAGCCCTAGAGGTGAAGTAATTTTGGTCCTGACGGATTACTATTAACGTGATGAGACAGACAGGACGGGAAGTCTGGAATGGACGACGACTGTACTCTGGATCCTACACAGCCATGGGGCCGCCGGCGCCAGCTCACGCACACAGGTATGCCGACACTGCCGTGCCAGTGCCCAGTGACCAGTGTGCCACTGCTGCCATCCATGGCGCTGTGAGCTTGTCAATTGCAGGCAAAACAACAACCGCATTTTACATCCACGCAGAAGCCAGGACGCAGCAGCTTTTTGCGCCTTGTACCCTCCTGCTCGTCGCGTCGCCTCACACACACACTGCCAGCGCGCGCCGCGCGCCGCCAAGAAACAAGGATGCCGCCGGCGCTGCGCCTGCTCGCGGTTGCGGTGGCGCTGCTGTCGTCGTCGGCGGCGGCGCAGGAGACGTGCTGGTCGGGGCCGGTGCCGCGGCGCGGGGCGTGGATGTCCGTGGCCAGCTTCGGCGGGCGCGGGGACGGGCAGACGCTCAACACGGGCGCGTTCGCGCGCGCGCCGTGGCGCGCATCGAGCGCCGCCGCGGCGCGAGGGGCGGCACTCTGCTGTACGTGCCGCCCGGGGTGTGGCTCACGGGCCCCTTCAACCTCACCTCCCACATGACGCTCTTCCTCGCCCGCGGCGCCGTCATCCGCGCCACCCAGGTACGGCACGGCCATTGCCCATTGCTCTTCTCCGTCTTGGTCGCCGCCATGCCTTGGTACCAATCATCGAGTTAAGCCTGCGTGGAACAGGACACGTCGAGCTGGCCGCTCATCGACCCGCTGCCGTCGTACGGGAGAGGGCGGAGCTGCCTGGTGGGAGGTACATGAGCTTGATCCATGGCCACGGTCTCCAGGACGTCTTCATCACAGGTTCTGCTGGTACGGTTACGCAGTGTGCTCAGGTACCAGAATGATTTGAGACTGAAAGCTCGGTGTTCATGGGCAGGTGAGAACGGCACCATTGACGGGCAAGGCAGCGTGTGGTGGGACATGTGGAAGAAGCGCACGCTGCCATTCACGAGGCCGCACCTGCTGGAGCTCATGTACTCCACCGACGTCGTCGTCTTCAACGTCGTCTTCCAGGACTCGCCTTTTTGGAACATCCACCCGGTTTACTGCAGGTGAGCACTGCGAATGGATCGCCGCCTGTCGTTACAAAGAGGAGAGGGAGGGGAGACACATTTATTTTTCAGTCCAACTGCTAGCTTGTTGTTGCCTGTTCCTGTTCCACAGCAGGCAGGGGCTTCAGCTAGCGCCTTGACAGGCTACAGTTTTTTTTTTGAAACAAATAGTGTACTTTCATGAACGAACATTAGTTAATTAAGCAATAAAATTAGCATGAAAGTCGATACACAACTTACAGGCACCTGGTTAACTGAACATTTTTTTTTTTTTTTTTTGACAACATGGTTAACTGAACATTGATGTTGATCCCAATGTCAGCCAGACACAGCCCTTCTAAATGAGTGCTTCTTCACTTTTTAATGTGTGTGTATGCAGCGATGTAGTGATAGCAAATGTAACTGTGTTGGCACCACATGACTCCAAACACCGATGGAATCGATCTAGGTAACGGACGCTTCAATTGCTTTGTAAATGATTCTGAGCAAAATATGCGTATGCCTGACAATTAATGAAGTTACATCTACATTATCGTGCACCTGCAGATTCAAGCAGCAATGTCTGCATCGAGGACTCCTATATTTCGGCAGGCGATGACCTGATTTCCATCAAGAGTGGCTGGGATGAGTATGGCATTGCTTTTGGCCGTCCAAGCTCTGGCATAACCATCCGAGGATAACGGGTCCGGCCATTTGCTGGCTTTGCAGTTGGAAGCGAGACCTCTGGTGGCGTGGAGAACGTCTTTGTCGAGCACCTGAATCTCTTCAGCATGGGTGTTGGGATCCATATCAAGACAAACTCCGGAAGGGGAGGATTCATCCGAACATCACCGCCTCTGAAGTGACCTTGAATGGAGCTCGGCACGGTTTGAGGATCTCCGGTGATGTTGGCGGCCACCCTGATGCATCCTACAACCCAAGTGTGCTTCCTGTTGTCGACAGCTTGACGATTAAGAATGTTTTGGGTCAGAACATCCGGCAAGCTGGGCTGATAAGGGGCATCAGGAACTTCGGTTTTCAGTAACATATGCCTCTCAAATGTAAAGCTCTATGGCAGTGCATCCATTGGGCCATGGAAATGCCGAGCCGTCAGTGGCAGCGCCGCTTGATGTGCAGCCATCACCATGTACAGAGCTGGCTAGTACATCTGATACAGGTTTCTGTACAAGTTAGCTCTGATTTTGCCAAGTGAATATTGTTATTCTCAGTTTCACTTAGGCATAGAAATTTCTCCTATAGCAATAAAGATGCCAGCATTTCTCCCTTTTGTTCAGCGGAAATGGTTACTGACTAACTGGAATTGTAACGGAACCAACGATCCATTGTGATCCGTAGATTTATTACCTTGTTCATTCACAGGGATAGTCAGCTCATTTGTTTCTTGGCAAACTCTTCTGCAATTCAGCTGACAGGTCTGATTGGATGGAATTACTTCTTAAATCTACTACTTGCAGAGAATAGTCCAACCTTAACATTGTGTGCCATGCATTATTTACCAGCAATCATTGCAAGAGCATTTCCCATCTGTAAAATGGTGAAACCTATCGGCATCTCGAAGAATAATTTGCCGCCGCATAGAGCAGAGATATGTTTGGCCACCTCATGGCAGTCATTGCACATCCTGGTGTTCTTGATCACCCTGATGGGCACCCTGCTTGCGTCTGAATGGATCAACCCATAAGTGATAGCTAGCTTCTCAGTATGGCTCAGCAGCAGCTTCTCCTTCTCTTCTTCTGGAACATTATACACTATGCAGCTAGTGTCTGGCACATATCCTGCCTTTCTGATCTGAAAAAACCAAACGAATCAGTTCTTCATATATCTCTGCAGTATCCGGATGCGGCTTCCCTTCGACTTCAAACACATGGATACTTTGCTCAATCTGTATCCAGCTCCACCCAGGTCGAGTATTCAGTGCTCTTGCTTTCATTGCATACTTGAGGCTCTCAGCTTCATCAAACATCTGCTCATGCTCGTACAAGCTCACCATCTGCAAGTAGTTTGCTGAGTTGTATGGCTCTAGTTTGAACAATTTCCTTGCAGCTGCCTCAGCAAGAGCAAGATTTCCATGTACTGTGCAACCTGTGAGAAGTGCTCCCCCATAAGCTTGCTGCTGACTTGAATGGTGACTTATTAATGAAGTCCATCGCTTCATCCAGGTAGGCGCACCTTGCCAACAGGTCAACCATGCATGCATAGTTCTCAACGGTCGGTGTCACGCCATATCTGCTTTCTATGCTATCGAAATACTCCCACCCTTCAGTGATCAACTCCATTGATCTGCAAGCAGTAAGCAGTGCTGTGAAGGTTATACTGTCTGGCTTCAATCCTGAATTGCACATGTCGTGGAACAGCGCTATTGCCTCACGGCCCTGACCATGGGCTGCTAGTCCAGTGAGCATCGCATTGCAGGACACCAAATTGTTCTCCTGAATCCTTTCGAATATCCGCTTTGCACTTGCCAGGTTTCCTGACTTTGAGTACATGTCAATTAGCGCTGTTCCAACAACCATGTCATGGTCATACGCTCTTCGCAGCACAAAGCAATGCAGCTCCTTCCCTTTCTTCAGCAAAGCAAGCCCTGCGCAAAGCCACGCAGCAAGACCGACATTGTAACCACGCTGGGCTGGACATTGTCCTTCTGCATCTCACTGAAGAAGTAGAACGAATCTTCATAATCTCCATTGTGACAGCTCCCAGAGATCAGCGAAGTCCAAGAAACCACATTGGGTGTCAAACCAATCGCCTTGAACTGCGGAGCAGCAGCATAGCCTGCGAACTCAGACCGTTCATCGAATAACCATTGATGAGCCCGTTCCAAGTGGTTACATCAGGATCAAGCCTGTTCCTCTTCATCTCCTCCACAAGGTCCAGTGCATGGTCAAACTGACCAGCGTTCGCATAGCCTGCAACCAGTGAGTTCCATGTGGTGATGTTCCTAAGCTCCAGCGTGTCGAACACCTTTTGGGCGTATTCGAGGCGGCCACACTTGGCGTACATGTCAACGAACGCCGTCCCAGTGTACACGTCCGGCTCGAGCTGATTCCTGAGGAAGAAGCAATGGGCTTCCATGCCATGGGCAAGAAGCTCCAAGCTGGCCACAGACTTGAGCAGGCTCGACATGGAGCAGGAGTCCGGTCGCAGCCCCTGATCCAGCATGCTCCTAACAACGCCAAATGCTTCCCCGGTCGCGCCCATGGCGCGCAGCCAGACAGCACGGCGTTCCACGTTGCCAGGCTGGGCTCGAGCCGTTCCGACCTCGCCATGCGCTGGGCGAGGTCCAGCGCGTCTCCACGAGCCCCAGGCGCGCACAGCAGGCGACGACGACGTTCCACGCGACGGGCGGCGCGTCCTCCGTCTCGAGCACCCGCCTGGCCGCGCCCACGTCCGCGCTCTCGGCGTACATGCCGGCCAGGAAGCCCGGCACGAGCGGGTGCGCGGCGACGTGACCCACCTTGGCGGCATGCGCGTGCACGGCCTGCCCCTCGCGCAGCGCCCCCGCGCGGCCGCACGCGTGGAGCGCCCGCGCGCACGCGTACCCGTCGGGAGCCACTCCGCGCGCACGCATCTCCCCGAACGCGGCGATCGCGTCGCCCCACTCCTCCGCCTCGGCGAGCATGGCGACGCGCTTGTTCCACAGCACCGCGTCCTGCTCCTCCTCATTCTCCGTCGTCGTTTCCTCGAGCAGGCGGCGGGCCGAGGCCCCGCGGCCCAGGCGCACGAGGAGGTCGGCGAGCGCGCACGCGACACGCGGGTCCCGCGCGTGGCCCGCGCGGACGGCCAGAGAATGCAGCTGCGGCGCGACGTGCCGTGCCGCGGAGACGCGCTCGGTGTCCTCGTCCCCGTGGAGGAGGTCCGCGCACTGCCGCAGGAGGGAGACCAGCAGCCGCCCGTCGCGGAAGGAGTCCACGCCTCGGAGCGCCTCAGGGGAGCGAGCCGGCTTTGAGGAGGAGGTGAGGCGGAGGGGCATGGGCGTGGTGGAGCGGCGGGGGTGGAGGTTTGGCATGGTGATGGTGGTGGGTGGGCGGCGTCGGCAGGGAGAGGGAGATAGCTTGCGCGGCCATTGAGGGGTAACTGGAAAAGGACGACGGACGATTTGTTTTGCAGTGCAGGTGTGGATAAGGGGATTATCAAATAGTTTTTTTTGTTAGAAGAAATGCGTTAGGCTTCGTTTCGCGGTAGGGGAGTGGGGATTGGTTGATTCCCTGCCTTCCACCCGATCCCCACCCTTGCACTTGCACGGTGCTCAAATCCATTTAACCTCATCGACCATTTGGAAGCAAGGAAATTAGCTATGATTTTATTTTGAACTTGATTAGCTACGAATTGAGCTTGCTGCCGCATTGCTTGTTGCACTGATCTGTAGGAGACCACAAAGAACAAGAAAATAGCTCTACAATTTAAGAAAGTGCTAGTGAAGTTCATGTCTAAAAAAAAAAAAAAAAAAAAAATGAGCAACAGAAACCATTTTTCATCTGTAAAATTACAAAAAAATGTATGGCAAGGTGCATCAACGATTGAAACATACAGAAACAAAAAATCTAATGTAATCAAGAACATTCTTCACCAAAAAAGATAAAAGCGCCTCATTCTTCACCAAATCACAAAGCTAAGCAACAAATCCGTGCCCATCAGCATATTGGACTAGGTAGCTTTCACATGCATACAAATCTAGGAAACAGGACATTATGTTCCCAAGATTCCCAAATAAACAAAAATATTGCCAACATCCATAAGTGCCGAAGAATGGATCAAAATGTGAAAGAAGTTGAACTGAAACCAGTAGGACTAGCACTTGAAACGAAAATTGCACTTTCACTTCCATTCCTTCAAACAAGTATTCATAGGTTTAGTAAGTACACTTGTATTGCTAAAAAATTTGCTGAAGAGAGGCTGAGATGGCATAAAGAAGAGATAAATAAATGAATCTGAAGAGAGGGTGCACTGCCTCTACCAGTAACTTTTTTTGGACAAGAAACATTGAAATATATTAGCAGCAAGAAGCTGCGAGCACCCTCACAGAGGGTAGCGATACAGAGTGCAGTGCAGCCACAAGGGGGCACTGTGAGCCATGTGAAACAAAGGAGCAGCCAGGAGAGCAGTTCTGGTACTGAATAACAGGAGCTGAAAATGCAAGCCTAGCTAAATAATGAGCTGTAACATTAAGAGCACTCACAATGCAGAGGACTCTACCATGGTTTCCATCATCATTTATTACCCCTCTATTTATTGCTTTTTGCTGATGTGGCTATATTTATTGAAGAGAGAGAGAGAAAAACACAAGAAACTAAGTCTAACTAAGAAAATGAAGTGTAAAAAAACTTCCCCCCTGTCCCTGCTCCCGGGGGCTTACGGCGGGCGCCCATCCCGCCGCCACCTCCCCCTCCTCCCGGGCGACTCTCCGCCGCCGCCGCCCCGCGCCGGCGCGGCGGGGCCCTCCCCTCCGCCAGCTCCTCCCGTCCCCTCCCCTCCCGCCTTCCCCCCCTCCAGCCCAGCCCTGTCCTCGACGGTCCGGCCCAAATCTCGATGCCCGCGGCAGATGGCGGCAGTGGCGATCGTGGGTCTCCCTTGCGGACTGCACCGATGGCGCTGCCCCCATCCCCGGCGGCGGCGGCGCCATCGTCCGGCCTCATGTGGCGCGGCCGGCTTCGCTCATGTGGCCCGGTCCGCACCAGGCGACAGGGCTTGCTCCTCCGGCGGTTCCGCCCCCACCCCGCCACCCACCGCTCCCCCTCCGTGCCGGGCCTCCGCATGGTGGTGTTCCATTCCGGCCGGGCCGGCCGGATCCGCGCTACCGGGGGGCGGCCGGGGCTTGTGAAGGTTTCACGCGAAGGTGAGTTGCGGCGTCTACGCTCCATTGTGGCCTACGTAAAACAAGGAGAAATCCTTGCCCGTCCCCGGGCCGACGGTGATGGCGCAATCGCGGCCGCTTGCCTTGTTGGAGGTGTCGTCGCCGGAGGGTTTTACATTCGTCGGGCAGGGTTCAACGCCCTTTGTTGGCCTTCCACGGTGACTAACATTGATGGACAAGGGTGAAAAACCCAGCCAAAGCTTGCCACGCGCCAACGACGGTGGCGCTTTGACGTCACTACCTTCTTGAAGGCGTCGTGTTCAGTCCTGTCATCTGGCCATCCGGGATGGCCGCCCCTGCGGTGAGGTCCTCGCTATGCCATGGTGGTCCGGCGGGCGGCGGCTACCATGCACTTACCAACGTCGTCGTGGTGACGTTGTTGGTTGAGTTCGTGTGTTGTTGCACTTGCTCCACCGTGGTGGTGGGGTGAATGGCGGCGGTCGCCTCTTCACCCGTGGGGGCGTTGGCATGGGGGCAAGCCTTGCTTGTCGCTCGTCGCGGCCGTGCCCAATGGCGCTTTTTATTGCTGCTCTCCGCCGGCTCGTCCCAGCTGGTGTTTGTCGTTGTCATAGCCTTGTTTTGGTGCTCCTCGCCCGCGGTCCTGGTTCTTAGTGACTCGGAGGGCATCTTTATGTCGGCGCTCCTCGTCCGTGGTCCTGCTTAAGTGACTCGGAGGTGTGTCTTCATGTCGACGCTTCGCCCGTGGTCCTAGCCCGCAGCGACTCGGAGGAGCACTTCGGAATCACCTGCTTACCCTACGACTACGATCGCCACTGGCTTTCTTGGTGTTGAGTTTTCTTTTGTATTGGGCATAGCTTGCGGGGCTGTTAGGTGGAGGGTCTCCCGCCTCTCGCATTTCTTGCTTTCATGTAGAAATAGGTTGGCGCCTCGGTAACTAGTTGGTTACCGTTGTGTCTTGTTATCCTGTTTGAACTTTCTTCTGCTTAATGAAAAACACGCAACGGCGTGGTCTCGAAAAAAAAGTCTAACTAAGAAACCAGGTCTTCATATAAACCAAAACAATTTGTGAGAGTGACAAGTGGGCCATGTAACATCACAACAGAAAATTGAATTGTGGGAGATAGTTTCTTGACACAATGTTCAAAACTATAGAAACCATGATAGTTTCTAGCATTGTGAGTGCCCTAAGGCTCCTATCAATCTTGTAAACTTTTGCACTATCTCCCGAGAAGATGTTGAAGGCCTGCGTGTAAGTCTTCATACGCCAGTCCGGAGGATGTGCCTGATCCTCAGAGTTGAGGAATTGCACAAGTTGGCTACAATCGGAAACAAAAGAGACATCCTGCAAGTCGAGGTGGTGCACGATCAAGGCCCCCAAGGCAAGTGCTGCCGCTTCTGAGGAGATGACCGAGAATGTCTCAGTCATCAATGCTCTGATGTAGATGGTGCTCGTCGGGGATACCTGCGTATTGACAATAAAAATTCCAAGACCTGCATGTCGAGCATATATGTTTCTTTGATCTGGTGTAGTGGATGCATCAATATAGCATCTTATACCCGGGATCATGGCTGGCATGGTGATGTTGTACCTGTCCATCGTGGGAGTACCTGCATGAAAATGTATACCTGGTAGATCATGGTCTTGGACGGGATTATCCCCCCTGCACAAGGTGGCTTGTTCTTGGCTGGTAGTCTGGAGATAAGCTGTAGTTGTCCAATGTACCTGGCAAGGAGTCCAGTTTTTTTTTCCTAAAATGATGATCATTCCTGGCTTTCCAAAGAAACCACAATGTGGTTAAGATTTTGCAGAAAAATTCTTCTGAGCTGACTGAATCGAGAAGAGTGGCCAGTGTTAGCTGGACTCCATCATCTTCGTGAGTAATATCATTCTGTTCTTAAAAGGTGGGTTAAAAGAAAACCAAACGACACGAGGCAGATGGCGTCTTAGGACAGATTTGTATAACAAGGACTGAATAAGCAAAAATATACTCTATCTTTCCATAACAAGTTTCAGTTACCACGGTAGGTTTCACAAACCTACGAGTAAGATTTGGGATCATCTTAAGTTTGCTTTAATGTGCCGATGGATGGTTTCTCCACTTTGTTTGAATTGAAACCGAATATCCTCATAACTTGCATTGTGGCACAGCATATACATAAAGAAGGCAAACTGCTCCTCAACTAACACCTCTAGTGTCACGTAAGAAATGCTCATCTCCAAGATAGGTTGCAATGGTTTTGAAGATATTGGGCTCCATACGAAAGGCAACGCGACAATCTTTCACATGTCCATTCAGTATTTCTTCAAGACGCTCCTTTCCCGGCAACCTTGATGTATGCCTAGGTATCTTTTGTCGGGGCTCTCTTGTACTACCCAACAGATATAAAGCAGGTAGAAGGAAAAACATAATCTCATCATCATCCTCACCATCCCTTCTTCGCTTAGCTAGAATATCCATAATCTCAACAGCTAACAGAAAACAGAGAAGGAAACATAGAGTTGAGCACACTCACATATTCTAGATTGAATTTATATTTATGACATGATCAAGCTAGTTTATGCTACACACTGCTCAATATATCTATGTGCTAAGCCAATAACTAGTCTCAACTTGGGAAAGGATTACATAGTCTAATGTTTCAGTCCACTTCAACATAACCGTAGCTGCACTAATAAATCAATTGCAGTGGTAGTGGTGGGTAGAGCTCTGTATGTAAGCCAAAGAACACAGCTCAGGAAATTATATATAAGTATAAAGAGATGTCTAAATCAATTCAAAGTGAAAATGTCTTCTAAGTGTAAAGAAATACAGCAGCCACTGCAGCCCTGGACTCCACAGATTTACAGAGCCATTCTCCTTCATTTCTCAGTACAACAGTTAACAGGACAGCACTAGCAATAACAACTTTACTCAAACAAACATTCTCTTTCTTTCCAATACAAACTTATAAAAAGGACAGCACTAGCAATAACAGGCCACAGACCCGCGCTGTGGTGGCTCCCTCGCCGGCGGAGTAGGCCGGCTTGCGCGGCGTCGGCCGAGCGAGATGGCGAGTCGCGAGAGACGGAGAGACGGCTGGAGTAGCGAGAGACAGTCCCGGCGTCGGGTGAGGATTTTTTTTCTTCACGCTTGGATCGGTTTGGGTGGAGCGGGTTTTCCCCAAACCCCGTGACACCCAAATGCATCTTTTTATGGATCCACGTGTGTGAGGACACAGCGTGGGTTCGAATCCGTTGGAGACCAGGTTTCAGCCCCAATACCCGCCAATCCAAGCAATGCCAAACGAAGCCTTACTGAAAGTAGGCCTGGGCTGGCACATACGGCTCGACGGCCTTGTGCGGACCGAATACTTGCTGGGCAGAAAAAGATTACAATTCACAGGTCACAGGTAAAGATGTACATTTGGCCCGCTATTATTGGCCCGGCCCGTGTCCGCCATTTGGCCCGGTGCGGGCCACGGGCGGCACGGCCTGAAGGCCGGACCGGGCCATGGGCCGCAGGCTCGGCCCGTGGCACGGACCGGCCCGCCCGGCCATGCTGCCATTTCTTTTTTTTTTTAGCAAAACCGCCTGCTAACACATTCCTGTTGGGTGTTGAGAGGCCAGTAGCGGTTGAGACTTGAGAGGCCCATAGAGGTCGTGTCTCTCAAGTCTCAACAGCCGATGGAGTTAGCTTAGCTTGCAAGCTAACCGTTCTGTACTGGTTCATTCATCTTCGACTAGCTTGCAGCGGCTGAAGATTCTTCGTTCGGCAGCCCAGCGCGGGCGCCGAGGCAGCAGCGTCGTGAGGCGGCGCGCGCGCAGCAGTGCAGCCCGAGGCGCACCGCCCGGCGCCGGGCGCTGCATCAGCGGCTGGCCGCGCTGAGGCAGCAGCGGCGCGAGGACGCGCCGGGCGTGGCCGTGGGCGGGCGAGGCAGCAACGGCGTGGGAGCAGCGCCAGCCGCCGGCGCGCGCTTGCGCGCGAGTGCGTGCGAGGAGGAGCAGCGTCTTGCCGTGCTTCTCGTGCTAGCCGCGCCAACGGGCGGCCCGATGGCCCCACGGATCGGGCCATGGGCCGCAGCCTCGCCCGTAGCATGGGGATGGCACGGCCCGGCTGGCCCGCTGCACGACGCCGTGGCCCGCCTTACGCCGGGCGGGCCGGCCCGCCCGCCCGTTGTACATCTGAAGTAAAAAGGTAAAGAAAATAAAAAACATTCCTAGAGAGACCTCTCCTCAAACTGGCCGGCGTTCGCATAGCCTCGAACCAGTGAGTTCCATGTAGTGATGTTCCTAAGCTCTCGGCGTCGAACACCTTCTGGGCCTATTTGCGGTTAAGGATGGCAACAGGTTGGAATCAAATCGGTGGAGTCTCTATGCACCCAAAACAAAAATCTAAATCTGAACCTGAAACCAATTCGGGTGGAAATCCATCGCCAAAAACCAAACCCGCGGATACTCAAACCCACGTGTATATATATACACATGTTCACATGTATAAACAAGAGGAAACAAATAATAAATTTTTCATGATTCAATTTTGAATAAATTTAATAATCTAAGTAAACAAATTATTATTAACATATTATAAAACATGACTTTTAATTCCAAATGATTTATTTCGATATCCAT
This sequence comes from Hyparrhenia diplandra, assembly GCA_015847255.1. Lineage (NCBI taxonomy): Eukaryota > Viridiplantae > Streptophyta > Magnoliopsida > Poales > Poaceae > Hyparrhenia > Hyparrhenia diplandra. Next base: position 60,849 of record JADLZK010012543.1, on the reverse strand, counting down.
TGGATATCCGCGAGTGAAAAGCTAAACCCACAACCAAACCCGAACCTAAACCTGAAAACCGTGGGCGAAAAAAACCAGCACCAAACCCGAAAAGCCAAAACCCACGGATACCCACCCCGAGCCCGATCCGCTGCCATCTTTATTCGTGGCAGCCACACTTAGCGTACATGTCAACGCCATCCCAGCTGATTCCTGGGGAAGAAGCAATAGGCTTGCATGCCATGGGCAAGCATGTCAGTCCAAGAGGATCCCTAGGATAACTAGACATAATCGGAATCAGTAGGGAATTTGGGAAGGAAGCAAGCACAGGGACGATACTTGACAGTCTTTTTTTTCTGTTTTCTCTCTTTCCCTTCTTGTTCTAAAAACTTGAAATGCTCTCTGCCGAAGTTTGGGATTGAGGCACTCGATGTAGCCGGAACTCGGCAAAGAGAAGGTTTGTCGAAAGTGTCAAACCCCCACACTCGGCAATTTTTTTTTATTTTGACCTCTAAAGTTTTTTTTTTTCTATAGTCCTCTTACGGTGCTTGGTACTTCATGTTCAAATTTTGTACATTGCCCTAACTGTTTGTATATTAATCTATTTTATTTAATTCATTTTTTTGGGATAAGGCTAGTTTGAACTACAGGTGTATCGAATGTTGCAATTACTTGAAAGCAAAAAATATATTCATGTTCATGAGTGCAATGTGAGGCCGTACTCACAAATAGACTAAAAATTTTGAACATCTTGTTCACAATACATGACCACATATTTGCGGGTGAACTGTTTTTAAATTCTATAAACATCAAATGAAGTACGAAAAATCATGAAACAAAATGTTCAAAAATTTGAGATCCATTTGTAGAGGGTGTGATAAAATTTTTACAAGGTTTCGTTCAAGTTGTCACATACGATGCTTGAAATCTTATAGAATCATTCTTAACTTTCTCAATCTTTTATGGAGATTCTCCGTTTTGTATGCATCCTACGTGTGAAAATACGTGAAACCATCTCAATGTTCAATATTTGTTATACAAATTACAAGAAGATGACCATTTGTGTAGCTTAATCGGAGGTTTTCTCCATTCCAACATCGTCGATGTAATTAACTGACGACTTCACGAGGCCACGGAACCAAAAACTAAATGTCGAATTGCACTGGATGGATTAGGCGCAACGGAAATATAATCTTCAAGTGGGAATGTGTGCTTTGTAGTTATTTAAAGAATTAAAAAATATCGAGTTCCCTAAGTTTGTTGTCCATTTAATTTACTTTGTATACAATAGCATACCGGCACACCCGCTCTTTTTTATTTAGTTTTTATGATTTAGGACATATCCCTCTCCAGGGAGGTGTTTCTTTTTAAGCGAAATTTTGTGTCTCTATAGAGATTAAGTAGGAGAAGAATCAAATTAAAAATATCCAAAACATCAATATAAAGAGCATATTCGAACGGGCACCAATGTGGGAAGGATTTGGAAGACACCGAAGCCACCACACCAACGTTGAGGAGAGGATGACAAGTGGGTTTAGTAGGCCCCACCACTAGGTCGGGCGGCTTGTGGCCCACTCATCGACCTCCCACCTTCCTACGTTGGTTATCCACCGCCTTAGGGATTGCATCTCAAACCCTATATAAGTCGACCTTCACCCTTTGGGTTAAAGACATCAATCACAATTCAATTCAACAAGTCATCACATTCTCAATCCTTATAGTTCCACCATAGTTAGGGCATACTCCCTCCGTCCCATGGAGTTCGCCGTTTTTGACTTTTTGAAGTTCATGTTTGACTATCCGCCTTATTCAAAATATTTATGCAAATTATAAAATAAATTAATCAATATTCAAGTATCTTCATTGATAAAATAAGTCGTAACAAAATAAATTATATTTGTGCAAAAATTTGAATAAGACGAAGCATCGAAGAAGATGGCACGAAATTGGGGTGACAAACTCGATTGGGACGGAGAGAGTAGATATCTTGGTTAGTCAAATCAAAAACATCAATCAAAAGACATACTAACACTGAGTCATCCACAAGTCCAAGACGCCTAAATACCCAAATGTTTGTGGCAATCGATTCAAACAAAGACATGCACCTCCCAAACACTTCAAACATTCAACTTGATCAAGAACCAGATTGTTATCTCAAAATATGTTTCACTCAATAATCGGACTATTTTCTAAAAAAATGTTTCATCAACCTCTATATAAGTTAACCTCCACCCTCTAGGCAAAAGGCATCAATCACAATTCAATTCATCAAGTTATTAGATCCTCAATCCTCGTAGTTCTAGCATAGTTTGCTAAAATGTTTACGAAGATGAAATTTCTTTGAACCCCAATGTTTCGTGGTGCTATCAAGTCACAAAATCGTTGCTTATCTAGTGAAAACTCTCAAGAGGGTCAAATGCTTGCTAGTGAAGTTCTGATCTTTCTTTGCTCTGCCAAATGCATATTTTCCAAATCTCGAGTGCGCAGTGGTGTCACTAGAGAATAGCCCAAGTCGTAGGGCACTAATGACACTTCGTCATTTTAACGTTCTCTTGAGACAACCCAAATGATGGGCAGGTTGCCTTCCGTGATCTGACCGAATGAAGGGAAGTTCTTCTAAAAGATTCTTATTGTGCAGACTCTCTAATGTTAAAATATTAGACAATTTCTAGATTAATTCCGTAATATAAATCATGACAAACTGATCTATTAGATAAAGCATGTGAAGCATACTAGCATAGCATAAAAATAAATCACCGATCATAGCATGATTCAATGGTAATAGCATAGCATGATCGTAGCAATAGGTGTAAGCACAACTAGCACACCGTATAGATTGATAGATTGAATATGACTAACACGAAGATTGGATCTTGAGAATACCTAGCCGACGTTGAGGACAACGTAATGGAGAGGTTCCCCGAAAGCGGCCGAGGTCTTCTAGGTCGCCGCCGCTGCCGTTGATCAGTGGATGCTGAAGAAGACGGAGAAGTTGTCAATGAAGACGGCGCTGGGATGGTCCTCCGCGTGTCCTTCCCGAAGACGAGCCGTGACGAAGATCGGGAGCAATCGCGCTTCCCAAAAACCTTATTCGCCTTCTCTCGGTGCAGGATCACATATGACTAACACGAAGATTGGATCTTGAGAATACCTAGCCGACGTTGAGGACAACGTAATGGAGAGGTTCCCGAAAGCGAAGCCGAGGTCCTCTAGGTCACCGTCGCTGTCGTTGATCTGTGGATGCTGAAGAAGACGAAGAAGTTGTCAATGAAGACGGCGCTGACGGTCCTCCGCGTGTCCTTCCCGGAAGACGAGCCGTGGATTTAAGATCGAGAGCACAAGGCTTCCCAAAAACCTTATTCGCCTTCTCCCGTGCGGGATCACAAAGATGTTGGTTCCGGAGACCTACTCACCCGGTCGCTAGTGCACGCGAACGATCGGGTTGGAGACTTGGCAACGGCGACGCAACAACGAGAAGAGGCAAAACCCTAAGCTTGGATTAGATGCGTTTAGTGTGGCCGGTGGTCTGCTTATATAGTCCGAGTAGATCGACCTCAGTCCACGATCTAAACCGGTTAGAACTCGTTGTTCGTATTCGTTTAGAGACCGCACCACCGCAAGGGGGGGGAGCCGAATTTCGGCGGACCATTCACGCGCATGTCGTGCGTGGGCGCCTTTTGCCATGCCACACCCGCCCCCTTGTGAGCGTGGAGTTCCCTTTCTCCTTCTCACACTAGACTTGAGAATATGAGAACCACTTTCCTATTTAAGTTGGTTCACTCCACCTTCCACTAGCAAGGTGGTACTAAAGGAATTGGACTCCCTCCTTTGCACTTCATGAATGGGCCTTTGAGATTTCTTTAGAAATTTTAGAATTTGTTATTTGCGTCAAGCCCATTTAACATCTAAATTCCAACATCTAACAAAAGTAATAAAAGTGAATGAAGAAAGGTTGTTGGGATAGATTCTTACTATCTATGCACTTTCTAATGTATATCAAGAGTGAATCTTAGTCGGGCAAACCGAGACATTAACATATAAGCTAATTGAGAACATTCTTCTCCTTACATTAGACTAGAATTAGATAGAGAAATTGCGAACATTCTTCTCCTTCCATTAGATTTGAATTAGACAGAGAAATTGTGGGTTGGTGAATACGCCATGGGACAAATAAGGAAGTGGCCAACCGAGATTTTACAATATGGTGAATGCTTTGCTTTGCTTTGAGAATTTTGTTTGCTTTTCGAGTTTGATTGATGTTTTTTATCGGTTAATGTTGTGAGCTTCTCTCTTTGATTTTTAATTAGTCAAAACGCTATGAGAAAAATTTGTTTGTAGTAGTATGTTTTTAGTTTGGACTGATTTTTTTTGTTAACTGATTGCGAAAAATAACGGTTAACGGTCGGTGCATTGCGGTGCGGGCCCCTAGCTTTTATTGTGAAAATTTATTTGATTTTTTCTGTTTTTTAGTCATGATGATCAACCCTTGCTTTTATTCATATTAATGGTGTTGTCGTTGGCATATTCTGTTCATTGATATTCTTGCTTTGTAAATATGTACGAATCCCTTTGTCATCTTTTGTACTCCCTTCGTTATCGGTAAAGCAAGTGGTTTTGGATAAGGTTTAAGTCAAACATTGAGAATATAAATCATCAATAACTTTTAAGTTGTTGAGTTTGTGAAAATTATATCAATAGAAACATTTTCATAAAAATATACATATATCACATTTCCATAAGGGCCCGTTTGGATGTATGTATTGGAGACCGGAATTAAATTGGCTTCAATACCAAATCGTCAGTATTGGAAATGAACAAAATACCAATTCATTGTTTGATTGTAGATGCATTTAGTATCCTGAATCGAGAGACACCTCAAATGCCAATTTATGTTTGGATGTACACACGTAGAAATTCAGTCTTCTTCCCTAATCCCCACCCGGATGGCGGAGGCAAAGCTTGACCCACCCGCCATTGCAGAGCTCGACCCCGACGGCGCCTCGGAGGAGCTTGACCCCACCGCCATGGCCGAACTCGACCCGCCCCGCCGGCGCCATGGAGGGAGCCCGACCCCACCGACCATGGAGGGCCCTCGACCCCGCCGGCCATGGGGAGCTCGACCCCCCCGACAATGGGGGAACCTCGCCCCGCCGGCCATGGGGGATCTCGACCCCCGGCCATGGGGAGGTCGGGCCCGACGGTGGAGGGCACGGGAGGTCGGCCCGGCGGTGGAGGGCGGGGGAAGATCGTCCCCGCGGAGGAGGGCGGCGTGTCGGGAGGGGCGCCGGTCCAAAGGTGGAAGGCGACACGTGAAGAGGAAGGACGAGAACAAGGAGATGAGACGAGGCAGGGAGAACGAATGCCAAGCAATTCCGAGGTGGGGAGTGAATACCGCTTCGGTATTGGATTAAGTTTCCAATTCCAATTCGAGGACATCCAAACAAGTGGTATTTGGTGAAGTCAATGCCAATTCCCAATTTCGGCCTTTCATTACCAACATCCAAACGGGACATAAAGATTTTTATAATAACAAGAGATCAAAGTTGTGTTTTGTAGACCGTGTCGCTATCCTAGACGACTTCCTTTACCAATACAGAGGGAGTAGGGGCGTACTCCCTCGGCCGGGTGTTAGAAGTTGTTTAGGACATGATTGTGCATACCAATGAGTCATTAATTAGGGATAAGTTTTCCCCCTCTACCCCTATTTATGGCACTTGGGAGTGTCCTTCTTACGAGAAAGAAGCCAAGCTTACCGGCTAGTGCAAAGGTGGTTGTTCTTTGAAGTCCGTTGAGTTCGATCTCTTGTAAGTGCACTTATTTTTTCCTCTTTTCTATCATTTTGCATGCTTTGTTATTCTTTTTATTGTGCTCAATGCATCTGATATTAGTTTGAAAAGCCCTGCTAATCTTGAATGGTATCATGTGTTTGTTTCTATTTTCTTGTGTTATCTCTCATGTTCCATGCTTCCTTTGTGTTATCTCTCATGTTCCATGCTTCCTTTGGTCGGTCGCGTCCCATCCATGGTGATGGAGTCCGGATCCAGTTTCTTCATGAGTGCTTGACGTTAGGGGCGAAGCTAACATGAAAGTGATGGTGGTGCACTTTGCTAAAGGAAGATATTAATTATACTTGTCATATGTAGTGAATATTAGTTAGTTTATTAATAAAATTTTTTGCACCCGGTGCTGTGCACCATGCAAGCATAACGTGGCCGCCATTGCTTGACGACGTCCGGCGTCACATCAATGGCGTCTTGCGCGCGAACGGCGGCGAGCAACGAGAACAATAAATGGGCAAGAGGGCTAGCGCGGCGGCTGGGCTGCGTCGCGAACGAGGTGGTCTGTTTGGCACGGCTTCACTTCACAAGTGAATCCGTTTTTGTTGCTTCGGCTCCCTAAACAACTCGTCGGTGGAGCTATTTTGATAAATCGTTTGGCAAAACAGCTCATTCCTTCAAACATGTCTCACGAACGCCACGTAGGATGAGGTAGAGCTGTGAGAAGCTACTATTTTTAGCTCCTTCTCACTCCAAAGCTCTGTGAGAGCACGTTTTTAGGGGCTTCATCGGTGGAGCCGTTTTATTTTACCCCGTTTGGCAGCGAATAGCTCCAAACGGCGAAGCCCTGCCAAACGGGGCCTAACTCACGCACGCAATCGAGGAGATGCAGCGTTGCACATGCGACATGCGTGCGGTGCTTGCATGTAGGGTAGGGGCAAATTCGTCCGATGTACACCGTATGAGCCAGAACGACATCTATTTGTGCCCACTCGCCACCGGCAAGAACGACTTCTAGTCCCAGCCCGGATGGACCCTCCGGTTTGGTATTAGAAGTCGTTTTTGGACAAGATTTGGGTCAAACATTGGAAATATAAATCATCAATAACTTTTAATTTGTTGAGTTTGTAAATGTGAAAATTATATGAATAGATTTGTCTTAAAAATACTTTGATAAAAGTATACGTATATCACATTTCCATAAATATTTTTATAATAACAAGAGGTTAAATTGTGTTTTGTAGACCGTATTGCTGTCCTAAATGACTTCTAATACCAAACCGGATGGAGTAGAATTTTTTATTTTTATTTTTTTATTAGGCGTGAGTAGTAGACACAGAGCAATTACTTAGCCCTATAATGGGTAAGCCCTCTAAACTCGTCGTGATTAATGCATGCAAGCATGTGAAATGTAACTAGCTAATCAACGGTGCCAACGGGCGAGATGAGCACCGAGTTCGACGTTTATCTACACTTTAACTACCTTCACCGGGTTCCTTGCTATTTGTAAAACTCCTCCATCCGTGCGTACAAAAGATGATGGAGGGAGTATTAGGACGCCCGCAATGGTAATAGTTAGTGCTAGCTATGTAGTCGACCCGATGTGAAAGTGAGAGACAACAACAAAGATTATTTTATATTATTAGACCCACATGTTTGTCCTCACATGTTCTTAGGCTACATGAAATAGTCTAGCTATTTGCATGTAGCTAGTGACTACCCCCTCTCCTACCTTTTTCTTGCCACGTCACATCTAGATAGTCAAATAGCTAACCATTAGGGACGACCTTATGTACTATTAGATGGGTGTAAATGCATCTATATATGTGTGTCCTCGTTAATTGAGGCGAGTGTGTGTGTGTTACACACACATATTTGTGAGCTATTTGCGTATAAATGTAACTAGCATTTTCATAATTTGTAGTCCGTGTGGAGTAGCGTGCATTATCTCGAGTTGAAAAGAATTTTTTTTTTTTTTTTAGGACGGCAAAAAGCTTTGTCGCGATTTTTATTAGACGAAAAAACGAAAAGGCAAGTGCCGGCCCGGTTTTTATTTGAAACCGGGCGAAAAAAACCATACAAATGAGGGTACCCTACTCCACCCGCACACCTAGGTACCAATTCAACTCAACTCACGCCACAACTAGCGCCCACTCAACTCAACTTAGGGGAGTGTTCCACTCCACCTACCACTTATTGCAACAACTCATACAACTATGAACCACTTAAACAACTCGACTAACAACTCGGATGGAAAACAAGATAAACAATAAGCTCCACTCGGTTGGATTGGGTCATCAACACGAGGCTCCATCACCGCCACTTTCGGGTCGGATTGGGACATCGACACGAGCCATCACGAAGAAAGGCACCAAGACAAACAAAACATTCAACACTACGCCACCACACCACCACCACAGGGAGAGGAGCCGAAAGGAAGCCGTCGAAAACCGCGCCTCACCACTGGCAAAAACCCGATACCCAATACCCGTACCGAACTACCCAAACCCGGGACCGAATTACCCGAACCCGAGGTACCCGATTCTAAGTTCGGATAGTGATTTTGATTACGCTGAAATTAGTTTGGGTAATTCGGGTAATGCACGTGGTACCGAACTACCCGAACTACCCGAAATTTTGTCTTTGATTTTGTTTTTTATCATGTGTTTTTATTTAAACACTTGAAACTATCACTTTATTTGAATATAGTTCTCTTGGTTTGAACAAGTGACTATAATATATTATACTTCATAAATTGTAGTTGAATTATACACAAATTATTGGTGAAATTTTGTTTAAATTCTTACTAAAATTTTGTGCACTTTGTTGTTTTCTATAAATTCGGGTAGAATGGGTTTACCCGAACCCGAACCCGAATTTGCGGGTACCCGGTTGCGAGTAATGAATTTTCGGGGCTGATTTCGGGTAGCGATTCTATTACCCAAACTTTATAAAACCGAATTACCCGACCCGATCGGATCGGGTAACCCAACGCCTGGGGTGAACCGCGCCGTCGTCACCAACGTATGAGCTGCAGCCCGCCGCAAGCCCGAGTAGCCGCCTCAAAACTCCCCACCACGGGACTGTCCTCCTCAAGCTGCACACCCACAATCGAAGATCCTCCAGCCCCAACGAAGCATCGCCGTGAAATTCTCTTCACGGCACCATTGAAGACCACCGATCCCGCTACTCGGCGTGGGGGCCTCGCCTCACCCAACGCCTCACTCCACTACCCAGAATCGAGATATCAAAACCGCTCCAAGAGTTCCACCTCCGCCCGCCAACACCGAGATCACCACCACCATGAGCGCCAACTCAAGATCTCCACCACATGGCCCTCTGCACCTCCCCGCCAACACGGACCAAGTGCTCCCCAAGCTGCAACGCACCAAAGAACACCACCAGCCGACCACCACCACCGCCACGAGCCGTTCCCCGGATCGGCGCCTCCAAGGAGGGCACGACGCCGATGGCGCCCGTCGTCGCACGTTAAATAATGAACTGGGTTTTCACCCTCAGGAACCCATGCGGCAAGGAATGACAACCCTCAATGAAGCCCCCAACGGGGAGAACGACGAAACGAAGCCGCCGCCACCATTGACACCATCAAGCGGGCCGAAATGCTTTCGCGACGCCACCATTCCTGCCGCACGCTCCTCGTTCATGCGGCAGCACGACCCCGACAAAACCACGTCGCAACTCCCGGAAGAAGCCCGCGGGGCGCCACCACGACACCACCAGGCAAGCACCTGCAGCCCCCAGCCCCACCACCATGGTGGCGCCGTACCAAACGCCGACGCGAGGAGAAGGAGGTTACCGACCATCTTGGCGCACTCGGTTGCCCGCCGCGTGGGCCGCCCCGGCTCCACCATCTCCCGAGCCGCCATGGCCCGATTCCGGCAGAGCGAGCGGCAACCCCACCGACACCGCCGTCCACAGAGCTCCGGTCTTTGCCTCCCCTGCACCATCCACACCTGCCGCCACCGCCGTTGTCCACCAGCGCCCGGCCGTTGCGAGTGCCGTCGAGGCCGGCCATCGCCGCCCGTGCGTCGCCCGCCCGACTCCGGCGGCCGATACCCACGCCTGGCGCGCTCCCCGCCGCCCGCTTGCGGATCCGCGGGTGGGGCGCGGATCCGGCGGCCAACAGCCCACGCCGCCGCTGAGGCGGCCCACGCCGGCGAGCCCCCCGCCGGGATCCAGACTTGCCGCCACCGCAAAGCCGGAGGAGAGGGAGGGAGAAGGCCACGCCGCCGCCCTCACGGGCGCCAAGCGAGCCTCCCGCGGCCCGCGGGCGGCCTAGGGTTTGTCGCCTTGCCGCCACTCGCGAGCGACGCGAGGCGCCGTGTCGAAGTTGAAAAGAATTTAAGAATATGAATTTGAGAACAAGAAGAAAGTGGGTAATAGTAAATGATAGCGGTTAGAGCAAGTATTATAACTATTGTTTTAGCCGGGCTGAAGGTTCCACGTCATCAAAAAATAGCCAGGCAAGGAGAGAGAATGAAGAGCCGGCGGTAAACATTTCACCCAGCTGTAGCGCATAACACGATAACACGAGATAAAAACGTCTATTCCCAGCTTAGCACGGGCGAGAAGCCGGCGTTTTGGCTTTACAACACTCCTCGATTGCATGCAGATACATAATTATTAAATACTTATAATTCCTACTACTCGGTTAAATAGTTAAACCATACAAGTTGGTTGTATAACAGGCTGTATATGACATGACATGGACTTACAGCCAGCGGCCGGCTAAATCATAATCCTTGCTCATGATCAGGGTCGTCCCCTCGGGAAGTCGCCTAGAGAGTGGCGGCGAGTCCTCATTGGTGTGCGACTCGTGTCCGTTTTGTTCCGGCGACGCTACTTTGGTTGACGCACCTTCACCGATGGCTGACGAGGTGGGCGTCGCAGAGTACAAGGCCGCACCAGATGGCCCAATACCCGTGTCTGGGCAAGGCGCTAAGGACCTGTAACGGTGCCGTGTCGAGGAGAATGTGAAGAACAGGGCTTCGATGAGATGATGTTTTTCTTCTTTTGTGAACATCGAAGATATGATTATGATCACCTACTATATTATATAAGGTCTTCTAAGAAAACCCTATATCTTCTAGACAGTCAAGGTAGTGGGTGAAATGTATATGTATTTAATCTTATTTTTTGGATGGACATAAAGAAGAACTAAAGAATGTATTGCAAAACAAGAGATACGGGATGGCTAAACAATTAATTTGGCCCGCTCTTAAGGGACATGAATTGATGCATTTGCTTAATTGTTCTATTTTCTAAATAAATATCAAATAAGTTTGTTTTTAATTTGGCTCATAGCGTTAGCATGAACAAGATACTTATTATTTGTGGTATGCGAGACACGATTTCACTTATTATGCCTTATTATACACGAGTGTTTTTTGGATTCTACATAGTCCTATAGAATTGTGTGAATTAAACTATAAAAAGTATCATCTTTTGGTTATAGTTATATGCATCCTTGAAATAAAGCCGTGGCGTTAGCACGGGCACCAGTACAAAGTAAAATGACCTACAATTTAGAACTTAAAGGAGTACTTGTAGAAATGAAAAGATTAAAATAAAAAACATATGATTGTTTTTTGTTTTATTTAATTAGTTAATATTTGCTCCTACTTATAATGACACTTTTTGCATCCTAACTTTGCTGGATCGACTTTCATCGCATGCTTAGGCGTGAGATTATTTCAATCATACACATCGCATTGCTTAGGCATGAGATTGTGTTACATGACCCCTACGCATGCCGGCGTGGACCATTGATCTGTTACTGTCAGTCATTTTTTCATTCTCTAATCACTCGATCGATGGATGATCCAAGATAAAGATGGAGGTAGCGTGTGGTAAATAAGAGCATCTTCAATAGTTTTCACGATTGCACAGATCCAGAAGGCGGTTTGCACCGAATATTTGCCTGCTTGCACCTAATGTTTTCGCAGTGCAAAAAGAATGCAATGTACTCTTTAGAGCTAATGCTAAAACTTTGATACCACCAAGGAAAAAGGATGTATCTACGGAGTCAAACAATATGCAGAATTGGAGGTTGGAACAATTACTCCCGGTCCCGGTGACAACGCATACTTATACTCATTAAAAAAAATTGAATTTAGAGTAGGGTAAAAAGGTATACAAGAAAAGTTGAAACAAAGTTTCATAAAAATAAAGTAGTCCAAGAATATTGTAGCCGTGCATTTGAGCGATCGCACATTGGTAATAGTTGTTAGTAATGAATTTTTTTTTTTAGTTTAAGGGCATCTGCCCCAGTCCATTAGAAGTCCAACGGACCAAGAAAGCGTTTAAGGTTCTGAGATGGGGGCCATCCATCCAAACATGCCCAAGAACAGCGAAAGAAAGCACCAGTTTTCTAGGAGATAAGCAACACGACTAAAGGAATTACTACTGAGGACACTATATTCTACCCATTTCAAACCAAGGATGACAAGGTCTGTACGCCACTGATCAACAAGACCTGAATATCATCCTCCAATCTTCATCCCGAAGATTCTCCTCACCATTAGATCAGCACCGATGCAACATCTTGATTAATTGCACTTGTGCTTCCGTCTTGTGTTGGTTGAATTGAAAAATCTGGAAACTTGATGGACATGAGCTGCTCAGAGTCGGAGGAGCACGGCGGCGACTGAAAGAAGGCATGCGACACCAGGCTGTCACGGAATACCAGGAAGGACGGAATGGATCCGCCAATCTCGAATTCCCCGCGCACCCTCTTCTCTTTGAGATCGCATAAGATGAGCGCAGGAAATGTGTTGTCTCCGATGAGGATGCTACTGCTGCCGTCGCCCGCACCCGCAGAGATTGCCCGGCTCACAGGAAACGTGCCATTGTAACAGCAGGATCTGGGCGGGGCCATCTCCGATATCCGGTGGCGCAGCGCCCAGCTCTCCGTGTCGTGGTCCTGCAGAACCCAGACGTCGAGAGTCTGCGGCGGCGCGATGGCCGCGGCGCAGAGCGATCCGTCTAGCTCCAGCAGCGCTGCCGTCGTGACATCAGGCGGCCGTGCCATGAGCCTGAACGTGTCTGATGCCGTGTCGAACGCCAGCATCTTGCCGGTGCGCTCCGACTCTGGGTGCTTGCAGAACCAGTAGAGGACGTCGGCATGAGCCACGGGAGTCTCGTACCCCAAGAAGCTGTGGTTGTCCTCGGGAGCGCGACACAGCCGCCGAGGCTTGGTGTCACCCGCCGCGAGGGTGTAGTAGCGGTCGGCGGGTGGACCGGGGCGACACCACCCCCCAGGGCACGGCTGATTCGTCTCCGTGGCATAGGAGGCGGTACTCGCCGGAGGACCTGTGCAAGTAGAAGCCGCACGGCCACGCGGTGAAGCAAGGCTTGGGAGCTATCGCCGGAAGCTTGGTCCACTGCCTCGTGACAGGGTTACAGACGACGAAACAGAGGTCAGGCACGCCCCAGATCTCCTGAAATACGATCAGTCCGTCGAGGGAGTAGAGCAGGATGGGGGATCTGAAGGCGGACGCGGCCCCGTTCTTGTCTCGCTGGACCGTGTCGCAGAGGAAACCGCCTCGCCGTGCCGGCACCGCGTCCGCCGGGTGGAGGAACGATGAGAGAGGGATGGTGCTCACCGTAGGGGGACGTGTTGATGATGATCATCTCGCGCTGCCGGCGAGCGGAGTGGGCAGCGAGGAAGAACCGGTCTGTGGTGATGCGGCGCCAGCGCTTGCAGACGGCACGGCAGCGGAGCACCGACTCCGACGGCAGGCGCACAAGGATGTGCATGACGGCGTCGTCGCACAGACCTCCAAATGCTGGCGTCTCCTCCATCTCTCCCGTCGCCGTCGCCCCCTCCTCCTCGATCGATCCTGCCCTAGATGATCTCGAGCGGCACGGTGAGGAGTACTATATATAGCCCCTCCTCACTCGATCGATCCTGCCCTCGATGATCTCGAGCTGCACGGTGAGGAGGCACTATATATAGCCTTGGAGACAGATCGATCTGTGGTGATATGTGATGCGGCTGTTGTGCTTATCGAAAACATGTAATTTGTGTACTACATATATAGAGAGATATGGAGTATGTCACGTATACGCATCGGACGGGTCCGGACTAGAAGGCGGCAAATCTTATACCGCTCGGAGACGGAAGGCCGGGAAATCGACGGCTGCCACGTGTAAGAGACGGACCGAGGCGCACTGTACCTTTGGACTCAATCGAGCGCGAAGGCGTCCGGGACGGTTCTGTGGTCCGCGCTCGCCATGCTTATCCTTAGCCTCCGTACGACCTCGCAAGATCGATGGACGACTACTCACCGTCGCGCGCATGCAGTGCAGCTGGGCCGGGTTATTCGCCATGGCTTGGTTCGTCTAGCCGACGACGAGGCGGTGAAGGTGATGCATGGGCTTGCTTGTTGCGGGGCAGATGAGCCTGCCGCTGCCGGAAGAGAGGGAGAGGCTTCCAGCCTTCCAGGCGTTGTTGACCCTGCGACGACAGGCCGTGGAGGATGTGGTGGAGCTGATCGGAGGCCGATCAGGCCATTCCCATCCCGTTGCGTGTGAAAGCCTCAAGCCCACGAAGCACACACACGCACATGCCACAAGCCCAGCACTCTGCCCATCTTGATAATTAAATTAAATTATTTATTTACATGCAGTTGGCCGCAAAAATTGCCTTCCTTATGTTTACTTACATACATGGAATAATTATTATAGAAGGCCACGCAGGCAAGTAGGGTAGATAGCGAAAATAGGAAGTTCCTAAATATAGTGGGAGGTACGTAACTATATAACACGTAGACACAAAAAAATCAGTTTATCCTAATGGGATGTATGGTGATCATTGAATCATCTGATGCAGCAGCTGCATTCAAGAAACTGTTAGAATCATCATGTGGAGGAAATAAGGATATCTGAGTAGTAAAAGCAAAAAGAATATCATCTTTTGTGATCCATAGTAACTGACTGACCCAAGGGCCTGTTTGGTTTGAACCCTGGGAGATTTTTTTTTTTTTTTGACCCTGCAAACGGCTTACTGCCTTGCATTAATAGGAGATTGCTCGGCAACATCGCGAGCCATCCAACTTAATACAAACTACGGGAGGGGATCAGCCCAAACATGTTGCTGACCGGGTCCCAACTCATCCCCAACTGTGCTAAGTCGTTGGGCACACTCATTAACATCTCTATGGATTTTACACAAAGTTGAAGACAAAAATTATCAAATATCAAACTACGGATCTCACCGGAATAGACCGCCACCAACAGCCGATCGTAATCCGATGAGCTTGACGCCTCCAACAACTCTGGCGAATCAACTTCAATCACAACCTTCGAGATACCAAAGTGAATAGCCGCTTCAAGGGCTGTTTGAGGGCGTTTGCTTCGCTACCAAGGCATCCCGAGTGATCCCCATACACCCAAAGACCGCAGCCACCCCCCCGAGCCCTCGTGATCACGGATAATGAAGCCCCAAGCTCCTAAAGCGGTCTCGGGCCCTGAACGCTTCCGTCGGTATTGATCTTGAAAAATCTTGTGGTGGTGGCGACCGGTGAACGTTCAGGTTAGGGGCTCTTTTGATAGCAAACCGACTCGTTTTAAGTACCTCCTGTGTCGGTTTGGAGGACTCGCCCGTCTTGATCTCCTCCTTTGCCGCATAAGCTCACCCACATTCACCTTGTTTCTAACATTCCACCACCGCCCGCGGTAGAAACGCTACCAAGCTCCCGATATCCGGCCTTAGTTTCATCGGTTCCCCACCCAAGTCTTGGGCTGAACCATCGCCCAGCAACTTGCGATCTATATGATTCCAGCCCGGTACTCTCCAACATTGGCGAACCTCTTTGCATTTCAAGAAGCGGTGTGCCCCATCCTCATCATATCTCGAGCAGACCCGGGCATATGGTGTCAAGGAGGATGCCCTTCTTTTCTGATATTCATTTTTTTTGTAGGCGGACTATTATGGGTAAGCCTCCAAACAAATTGTCGACCTTTGGGGGGACATCCAAGCGCCCGATTTCCTTCCATACTCTCTTGCGACCCGAGAACCCGAGTTTGAAGGCTCGCCCTATTTGTCGTACTGGCGTGCTTCATGAACAATCATCGAGCGATGATATGCCGATTTTACGAAAAACCTCCCCTTCTTATCAAAATGCCGGGCCACCGAATCTTAGATTGATCGGTATGCACCTGGAATTGCGAGAATATTCTTTGCATCTTCTTCCCAAAAGATTTCTCTGACCAACTCAGTGTCCCATGAGCCCGTGTATGGATCAATAAGTTCAGACACTTTGGTCAGGACAGTTTGTCCCCGTGGAGTCCACGGCCGTCTATGTTGGCCAGCCGGGATCCATGGATCCTCCCAAATCCTAACATTCGAGCCATCCCCAATCCTCCAAATAATACCTTCTTTCAAAGCTTGCAGCCCACGCAATATACTCCTCCACGTGTACGAGATTCCAGGTCCTTCTCTTGCACCCCACAGATTACCATCTGGCCAATACTTAGCTTTAAGAAGCCGGGCACAGAGCGAGTTGGGTTGCTGGATTAACCTCCAACCTTGTCGTGCTAGCATCGCAAGATTGAACAAATGTAGATCTCTGAACCCCAAACCCCCTTTATCTTTTCGGCTTGCTAGTTTTTGCCATGACAGCCAATGCAATTTCTTGACATTTTCCTGTTGGGCCCACCAGAAGCGACAGATCATAGAGCTAATATCATCACACAAGCTCTTAGTCAAATCAAAACAGGACATGGCATAACTGGGAATGGCTTGCGCTACAGCTTTTATTAGGGTTTCTTTTCCAGCTTTTGAAAGCAATTTTTCCATCCAACCTTGAGTGCGCTTCCACACTCTATCCTTCAGGTAGGCTAGCATCTTAGCCCGAGACCGTCCCATATACACCGGTAACCCCAAATACTTATCATTTTTCTTCTCCTGAGTCAGATTCAGCACATTCATGAACTGCAGTTTCCTTGTATCATCACAGTTTTTACTGAACAGGATGGACGACTTGTCCTTGTTGATGATTTGCCCCGAGCAATCCTCATATAGCTGTAGCACATGTTGCAAATGATCTGCATTCCTATCATTAACTTTCAGGAGTAGCAAGGAATCATCAGCAAACAATAAGTGAGTAATACTCGGTGCATTTGGACATATAGTAACCCCCTCCATATCTCCATTCCTTTCAGCTTCATTCAATAAACAAGAGAAACCTTCAGCACACAATAAAAATAAGTAAGGGGAGAGGGGATCCCCTTGCCTGAGCCCTCTCATAGGTGTTATTTCATCAGTTAAACTGCCATTAACTTTGATCCGATAGGAAACACTACAAACACATTGCATAATCAAGGCCACCCATCTCTGATCAAACCCCATCTTCTCCATCATCCCTTTGAGAAAATCCCACTCCACTCTATCATAGGCTTTACTCATGTCAAGTTTGAGGGCAGCATAACAATCAGAACCACTTCTTTTATTTTGCAGGAAATGCGTCAACTCATAAGCAACTAACACATTATCAGTTATGAGGCGACCAGGAATAAAAGCACTTTGGTTCGGTGAGATAATATCATCAAGAAAACATTTCAAATGGCTAGCCGAGAATCTTGGAGGCAATCTTATAAAGCACGTTGCATAAACTGATAGGACGGAGATCTTTCAGACTTTCAGGGTTCGGTACCTTGGGAATAAGCACGATGATGGTTTCATTCCACTCCCTCGGCAAGACTCCCCCATTCAAGAAATCCAGGACTGCCTCTGTAATATCCTTTCCCACCGTCTCCCAATATTTTTTGTAGAACAAGGAGATCATCCCATCGGATCCGGGAGCTTTCAAATCGCCGATAGCATCCAGCCCCGCCTTAACTTCTACACAGCGGTGAACGCCATAGAGAGACCGATTCATGTCATCGGTGACCCTACGGGGGGCGTTCCCCTAACAATTCCGCTCTTCGTGCTCCTGCAGTGGTTGTAAATAATTCACTATAAAAATTAGAAATATGCTCCGAGATGCCATCCTCATCCTCCACTGATACTCCATCCTCCCTCACCAGTTTTCTTATCCTGCTCCGTCGCTTTCTTTCAGTGGCATACTGATGAAAGAAGCGAGTGTTGCGATCACCCCGTTCAGCCAATGCACCTTGGCTCGTTGCCTCCAATACAAATCTTTTTTTTGCTCCTCCGGTTTCTTTAGTTTAAACCTCAAAGACCTCCTCCCTTCCCACCGTGATAGCCGAGACGCTACCTCTCCCCGCACTCCTCGGTGCCCCTCGTACGTTTAATGTTTTTCTCCAATCCCCCCAACACATTCTTCCCCCAATCCCCCAACTCTCTAGCCACGTTTTTTACAGCGCCACCCACATCAGCCCCCCTCACTTCCCTTGCTGTTTTCCACGCCATCTCCACCACCTGAGCACAGTCGTCCTCCTCCGCCCAAGCTGCCTCAAACCGGAATGCATGCTGAACCGTGCCTCCTCCCAGACTCTGAGGTGGATTAGTATCCAGAATCACAGGCCTGTGATCGGAATGTCGCGGCTCCCCATTTATTATATGGTACAGGGGAAACCGCGAGGTCCAATCTTTATTTGCCACCGCTCTGTCAAGTCTCTCCCTGATATAGAGCTCGCTCGTGTGGCTGTTATTTCGCCATGTGAACGGATCACCTACAAAGCCCAAATCCGCCAGCTCGCAGTCCTCCAATGCCTCCCGGAAACGATCCATACAGCCTTGTTGCCGTGGCTGGCCACCCTCCTTCTCACCCGCCAACAGGATCTCATTGAAATCCCCCATGCAAATCCACGGCCGCTGCCTCGATGCGTTCAGGACACGCAAAGCACGCCAAGACAGTTGTTTCTCCTCTGGCTCCCCATAAAACCCCGTGAATCTCCACACCGTGCCATCATCTTCGGTCACATCTGCATCTATGTACAGGCGAGAGATGCCACGCACATGCAAATTGACCCCTGCCCTCCAGAAGAGTGCTAGACCACCACCGTGCGTCGCCGAACAATCTTTAGCCACCATGTTCGACAACCCCAATTTCCACCTAAAACCACCAATCTTGCTCTCAATCATCCTTGTCTCAGACAGAAACAAAATGTCGGGATCCTCCTCCTTCTGAACGTTCAGAAGGCCATGAACTGCCGCGCCGTTCCCCATCCCGCGGCAGTTCCAAGCAACAATCTTCATTGCGCCTTGCAGGGCTGTTCCGACAGCCCCGCTTCAGTCGTGGTCAGAGAGTCCCCCTCCTCCTCTGAATTGCATTGTCTAACTTTTTTGGCTTCACCCTGGATATCCAGGTCCATGGCATCCTCCTCCCCCTTCCTCTTCTTGTCCCCGCCAACAACACCCCCCTCATTTTTCTTCAACGCCCCTTCCCTTGCAAACCTTCTATACTTCCCACCCTTCTTACCCTTCTCACCCCCCAGCACCTTTTCCGACTGCACCACCTGATCATTAGTGTGCAAAACGCTGGCCATCTCATCAGACACCTTAGCCACTCGGTCACCCTTCTCCCGAACCCCACTACCACCTGCAAACAGCACCATCTTTGCACCAGCCGGCTCTGACGGAGTTCCACCTGCGACCACCCCCTCTGCGACCTCTTTCACTGCGACCACCGCCGCCGGCTTCTTGAGTGGGCTAGTCACCTCCTGTCCCCCCTTCTCCTTCTCCTCAAGCTGGGGAACCCCCGAATCCTTCCTCCACGATGGCCCGTCCGAACGCGAGTCCGAACGGCTGGACTTCCAAGAGCCCGACCCTCCGCTCTTCCCCGATGGCACAACTCCACCAGAAAGTTGCTGCTTGGACGCAAATGGTTTGCGAGGCGGTACATATCTCAACTCCCTACTGAAAGGAGCCTTCTCATTCTTCCCCAGCTTCAAGTGGCAAGCACGGTCAACATGGCCAACTATGCCGCACATGTAACAGAATTCAGGCAGCCGTTCGTAGGAGATCGGGCACCATTTTTCTCCTTTGTCACCGCCCAGGTCTGCCAACACTCCTCTGCGCAAAGGTTTCCTCACATCCAGCCTCACCTTGATACGAAGAGCACGCCCGATCGCCATCTCATCATTCCCCACGTCAGCCTCCATGAACACCCCTTCATCATCCCCTATCGCCTGAGCCACCGCACGATTCATCATGCCAAACGGTAAGCGTTCCACCCGCATCCAGATAGGGAACGACACGAAGTCCATCTCCTCCGCCGACTTGGATTCGTCAAAATCCATCACAATCAGCAGCTCCTTCGAGATCGTCCATGGACCATCATCCGGCGCCTTCCTCAAGCCCGGCGCTGGTTGAAGGTGATCACATAAGTATTATCTTCAAGATCCAAACATGAGATCCCCCTCGACGGGCACCAGATCCACCCGACCGACTGCTCGATGGCCTCTCCCTTCACGTTCCTCTCCGTCAGCAGTTTGGCCACCGCCTTTGGAGGGCGATCCACCCCCACCTTGGCTGGTTCAGATCCAATCTTGATGGACCTCTTCTCCTCCGTCGACAGCTGCATCTTCTCCAACAACCCCGCAACCCCCTCCATTGGCGCACCTCCAATCGGAAGAAACAGACGATCCGGACTGATGGAAAGTGGACACCGGGTGAACAGGCTAGCGGTCTAGGGTTTAGGAATATGAGATGAATTGGTGCAGAATTTCGGGCGCAGGACAAACGAGATCGAGACTCCCGGTGTGGAAGACTGATAGTAGGAACCTATGGTGAGAGGCCTAGAACAGATCGGTCCTAGGAGATCTTGAGGAAGACGGGGAAGAGGATGGAGTCCGGAGTCGCCGACACAAGAACCTGCTTTCGAGTCGCCTAGGAAACCCTAGGCGCCGAGAAAAAAAAACTCTTTTTGTGGTTAGGCAGATGAGCCTGCCGCTGCCGGAAGAGAGGGAGAGGCTTCCAGCCTTCCAGGCGTTGTTGACCCTGCGACGACAGGCCGTGGAGGATGTGGTGGAGCTGATCGGAGGCCGATCAGGCCATTCCCATCCCGTTGCGTGTGAAAGCCTCAAGCCCACGAAGCACACACACGCACATGCCACAAGCCCAGCACTCTGCCCATCTTGATAATTAAATTAAATTATTTATTTACATGCAGTTGGCCGCAAAAATTGCCTTCCTTATGTTTACTTACATACATGGAATAATTATTATAGAAGGCCACGCAGGCAAGTAGGGTAGATAGCGAAAATAGGAAGTTCCTAAATATAGTGGGAGGTACGTAACTATATAACACGTAGACACAAAAAAATCAGTTTATCCTAATGGGATGTATGGTGATCATTGAATCATCTGATGCAGCAGCTGCATTCAAGAAACTGTTAGAATCATCATGTGGAGGAAATAAGGATATCTGAGTAGTAAAAGCGAAAGAATATCATCTTTTGTGATCCATAGTAACTGACTGACCCAAGGGCCTGTTTGGTTTGAACCACAGGAGATTTTGCCTTGCCTGTAGCTTGCACGGAACCCGACTGCACCTTGTTTGGTTGGAGACACGGTGGGTTGCGTGCCCCAGCATCGTCGACCGGACTCAGGCATAGAAAAACGGTCGCCTGGCTCGCGTTGCTTCCTTGCCTGGGCGCCTGGACTAGCTATGTACTACTCCAGCGACCGATATCGTTGCTTTTAGCTGCTAACGTACATTAGCTACTTTATAATGGCACAAACATGTACCATTATTGGTTCAATTTAATAATAATTATTTATTTCTATTTTATCATCTTAGTAAAATAAAATTATTTATTTATTAGATATAGTTAAAGATTTTTTATTAGAAACAATTCTCTATTTCATTTTGCTAAGAAAAGTCATATAGTTAAAGATGCATTGTTTATTGGTACACTATTAAATGAGGGTCATGATATTTTTTTAAAAAAAAGTTTTTTATTATTTATTGATTCATAAAAACATTTGCTTTATTTTTCTCTCTGTTAGTTGTGTCTATATTACTAAAATGGTATTAAGTAAGATTATATATACAAGAAAACATATTCCCTCTCTTTATTAAACTTCTCAGGCACATGCTTCCAACCAAACAAAGCTATCTCTCTACTTGCCTGGCGGGCAAATTCCATCGAATTTCCAAAGCAACCCGAAGGCAACACTTTTCTTGCCGAGCAAGTCGTCAGGTCACCAACCAAACAGGCCCTATATTCATGTTGAAATTTGTGCACATGGTGTCAAAGACTCACCACTGGGCATAAAACCCGCTACCCATTACCCGAACCTAAAAACCTAGACCCGAACCCAAAAACCTGAACCCGCAATTTTTGTGGGTAATTCGGTAGTGATTCATAGAACCCAAAGTTTTTATGGGTAATTCGGGTTGAGAGCTCCGGTACCCAAAGACCGAACCCGCATGTGACACACTCGACAAATTGGTCCACAGTCCACTAGTCGATTCCTTTTCCCCACGCGCCCAAGCCCAACAAGTGACTGCTGATGCCGACTCGTCACCTCCTCTCCATCTCCACGCTAAAAACCCAGCCGCCGCCTTGTTTTGTACGAGTCACGAGCGCGGACGCTGCGGAGCCATGGGGAGTCACGAGTTTTTCTTCTGCCACTAGAGGAGTAATCGTCGCTGGTCAGACCAATGGTCTTGAGGTTGGACTATTTTTAGTTAATCGTTATTCCCGTGCTGTCAGTTCTACCACGATTTGTGTCGTTTGCACTTGCAACTAAATTATAATGATCAAGTATCCTGGGTAGTGGCAGAATGTCTCAAATTTAATTATTTATTTTTTTCTAGTTATAATTCTATGCCAAATTATATGATGTTTGAGGGTTTGCTTGTGATTCTATATATTTTGGGTAATATGGGTTTACCCGAACCCGAATTTGTGGGTACCCGGGTTGCGGGTAATAGATTTTCGGTCGATTTCGGTAGCGGATTCTATTACCCGAACTTTTAAAAACCCGAATTACCCGACCGATCGGATCGGGTAACCCGAACGCCCAGGGGTGATCAAAGACAGATTTTAATGTGAGCTGTCTCTCTCTCTCTACTCACATCGAAAGACCTTTGAAGACGCGTTTCGTTTGTTAGTGGTAAATATTATCCTATCATGACGTAACTAGGCTTAAAAAAGAACCGCCTCGTAATGTATATCTAAACTGTGTAATTAGTTTATTTTTTTTACCTACATTTCGTCTGCTTCGTTGCATGTCTTGCGCATTTTGATGTGATGGGGAATCTTTTTTTTGCATGGTGGAATTTGGAGAGAAAGTTGGGCCGTTAAACACACCCAAGTGAGAACCTGTTTGTGGCCTAAAGTAATCTGAATATGAAGTGGTTGTTTATCAGCTTATGTAGCGCTGAAAGAAACCATAATAATACTTGTAACCTGAATTCTGGCAGAATTGCTGTTGCCACACAGTACGCGTACGAGTACCCAGGCTGTGAGTCGAACTTGCCATCCGCACTGGAAGGGACGAGATCAATCTGAGACCCTAACGACTGTTGTTTTTTTTCTTGGCACGAAGCAGGCCCTCGCGGCGTCCATGTCCCTGGCGACCACGACGCCGAACGTACCGACCGGCGCACGCCAGGATGGAGCATGGTCAGTTAAGTTGGGCCTGCCCAAGGCGTTCACCAATCATCACCGCCACGATATGATACAGGCGCAGGTGCTGAGAGCGTCCCATGGACACGAAAAAACACGCCGCGGAGTCCGACGTCGCCGCCGCGGCGTCTGCCGTCGTGTACCGGCGCGCCGATCCGTCCTAATCGTCCCGGGTGCTCCACACACCGCGGTGTTCAGTAGAGCACCTTGCTGGGCTCCCTACTCCTACAGGGACTCCCTGTCCCTGAACGGCGTCGGTCGGCTGCTCCAGCCCGAAGGTACGAGGACGATATCTTGTGGGCAGCGTCAGGGGCACAATGGTGCTGCTGGCCCGGGAGTCACGCGCACTCTGCTAGCCGGTGCCGGTGCCGGGCACCAGCGGCTTTCAGTCCGGCCGCAAAAACACGCCGGGCGTGCTCTGCTCCCCTAGGATGGCAGCAACAAGCAGGACGCGACGAAGACGACGTGTGCCCGGGGCTGGCGTACGCCAGGTGCCTGCGCGGTGGCCGCCGGGGACGAGGAAGGTCGCAGCAGCGCTTGCGCTGGCATGCGTCGTCGGCGCGACAGCCATGTCGTGCGGCGCGGCGCGGCGCGGGCTTGTCAGGCAATGCAACGCCGTGCGGCGCGGGCGGGCTTGTCAGGCAACGCAACGCCGAGCGCCGCGGCCGCTCTCTTCCGGTTCCTCCAGTTCCCCCTCTCTGTCAGGCAACGCAACTCGTAATAGTATACTACTCTTCGGAGTAAAAAGGCCGTGGTCCGTGGAGCAGAAAAGTTTTGATTCTGCGCAACGCTGCGCTTCAGCACGTTTCTCGAATCTCGAATCCCTTACAGTGACAGCAGATGCAGATGCGATGCGACGCGCGCGCGGCCATGGGGGTAGCGATGAGCATGCTGCTGGTAGGCAGGCAGGCACGGCACGCGTCAGGGATTCTGCTCTGCGCCGGCACGAGGAGAAACAGTGGCACTGTTGCCTTGCAGACGTCCCATCTTTTCATTTCAATTCAACAGCTGCTACTTCAAAGAATTGAGCTTGCTACTACTACTACTACTCATTTCAATTTACTCATTTCAACACAGCAGTTTTCTCCAAACACTACTGTATCTGCTACTCCAAAGAATAACACTATTGTGTAGTACATCTACTAGTATCTGTATGAATAACATTCCTGTATCTGCTGCTCCAAAGAATAACACTACTGTGTATCTACTTGGTATATGAACACCAATCCTGTATCTGCTACTCCAAAGAATAACACTACTGTATCCTGAGTACTGTATGTAAAAACGACTGATCCAAAGAATACCACTTCTGTCACTAACTGATGAGTACTAGTAGAGAATTGCTGTAGTATGTCTTCTGAGACAATGACTGATCCAAAGAATACCACTTCTGTCACTAACTGATGAGTACTAGTAGAGAATTGCTGTAGTATGTCTTCTGAGACAATGACTGATCCAAAGAATACCACTAAGAATACCACTTCTGTCACTGAGGAGTACTAGTCGAATTGCTGAATGTCTGAGACTCCATACAAGGCTCCACTGTACTTTGTGATCCGGGTCAAGAACTGGGGATCTGCTCTGTACATTTTCTCCAAGCACAACAACGTACATAGGGCATCGTAGCACGAATTATGCATACCTCGACCAGGCAAGTTTACCTGCACCTGTAGCTTCTCACAAACTTTTGACAGGCTTCCATGAATGACCGCTGGCCTGCACCTTCCAAGCTTGCTGAAAATGCGTATGTCGTATGAATCAGGGAAGAGTTGCCTGAAACACTCGAGAAACTGTAACCGGTCCTCTCCAAGCGGTGCTCCGGTGACATAGTGAATAAGAAAGCCAAAGTCGTTACAACCAGCAAATGTATACCATGTTACATTCCTGTTGGAAAGGAATCCTGAATCTTTGAACCATGTTGTGAAATCAGCCGCGGGTATACCTCTGCTTTCGTGCGCAGCAAAATCTATTCCAACCTTGTCGCGCAGGAACACGATCCCAGGATGATATTTCCGACGCCAGGAAGTCGAGAACTGCAAATTGAACTGCCAAATCCCCAACACTTGTCGTTGTGTGGCTAAAACCAGTCCAATCTGAATGAGATCACCACCGTTGACCATATTACACAACTGACAGTAGAATTCCTGCACATCAGGCGGCTCACCATCATCAGATGTGGCACAGGCACCGCAAACTCAGAATCCAATCCAATCATAAGCCTCTCGCCTGCCTTCAGGATCTCATAAATCTGATGATATACAGTCTTGGCATTTTGGGACCAGACATCTTATAACTTGCACAGGAGAAGGAGCAGGTGCGGTAGAAGGAGCAGAAGGAGCAGGTGGGGCACTAGCAGGAGCACAAGCAGCAGGTGGAGCACTAGCAGGCCGTGGTCCGGTGTGACCTGGAGAAGGGTACCAGTAGTACTGCATCTGAGCTGAGCGATATGCAAAGTGATTCTGATGCTGCTGAGCAACATAGTAAGGCACTTGCATCTGAGATGATGGATAGAGAAAGTTCATCTCCACGGGAGGCCCAAAATAAACTCCACTTGCATCTGATCTGTGCTGCTGGGCAAAGAAGTGGTATGGGATCGCAGGAGTCGCCAATTGCAATCCTGAACCGAACATTATTTTGGCTGACAAGCTGTTAACAACTAAATGGAGCAAACTTGATATAAAAATAACAATTAACGAGCAGTTAGCACAAACCAGGACACAAATTCCCTACTCTCCAGATAATACACCAGACAATAAATTCACATTTTGATTGGAACTGGAAACAATTAACAAGCAGTTAACACAAACCAGGTCAGAATAAATTCACATTTTGATTGGAACTGGAAACAGTAATGTGTTTCACCATATTTTTTTTAGAGTTCAAGGGTGGGGGACACCCCAGCCTTTCGATTAATATCAAAAGACAAACATGTTTACAGCATAGTTTGTGGTCTTGCCACGCCACCTCTTCCGAGTGGAACCAGAACAGAACAGAGTTATTTGAAAAACCAACTACCTCAGCAACTGCTATAAGAACTAAAGGGAACACTCAACGTCCAGACTTGATACATGAAAAGAACCAGAAACATCTGGCAAGACCCAAGACTTCTTGCTTTTACTTCATTTGTCTTCAGTATGCTGGTTCCATAGCTAGCTCCAACGAGCTCCACCAGATAGTTTGATTGTTCTTCATCTCTCCCTCCGAGTCTTGGCCAGCTGATGCACCCATCTTGTCTTGAAACATGATGCTTTCATCTTGGAACTTGCCATGCTTCATGTATCTGGTAGCCAGTGGACTATTTGTGCTTCCTTTTTTTGATACTTGCCATGTATGTCTCCAGGACCCCATTTTTCCTTTGGGCACAGAATTTTTCCAATTCTGTAAATGCCCATGGATTTTGTGGTAAAGAATCCCCATGTTCCTCCAACCTATATTCTGAAAACATGAATCATTTCTAAGCTTCCATATAGACCAAATAACTGCAGCAGTGATCATGTTAATAACAACATATTTCTTTTTACTTAGCCAGCAACATCCAATCAACTCTATAGAAACACCCACCTGCTTATCTATGATTTTAGAGATAACAGACCAACACTGGGAAGCAACAGCACACTCAAAAAACAGGTGGTGACAAGTTTCAAACTCAGAACAGAATAAGCAAGATTTATCCTTCACCTCCCTTCTTTTGGCTAAGTTATCTCTAGTCAACACTCTATTGTTACAGAGCAACCATAAGAAGATATGTACTCTGGGAGGTACTTTGACTCCCCAAACTGCTGGAATATGAACCTGTTTGATACCTCTGAAATTGATGACTTTATACAGAGATTGAGATGAGTAAGAACCTTTGGCAGTAAATTGCCAAACCATCTCATCTTCCTCATTATTCAGGGATACAGTGGACATCAGTTGAACAACCTCCAGCCAGCTCTGATAGAGCTCCTCACTCACAGTTCTCCTAAAAGTGTTTCACCATATTAATCAGACTATCAGTCACAGCGCTTCAAAGATCTAACCTGTACAACAGCAGAATCTGACATAATGGAGAACTGTGCCATGACATAATGGAGAACTGTGCCATGACATTCGTTCCAAATTTCAACAGGCATTTGCTCAAGAACATGCTATCAGATGTAGTATAAGCTGGAACCAGAACAGAACTAATTTATAGATTTGATATCATGGCCCTATCAAAGAACAGTCCCTTTCGGAAGGAAAGTGGCAGACCTGGAGACGCCGCCCTGTAGACGCCGCCCTGTAGAAGCCCGTGCGGGCCGTGTCCAGCTGAAGACTCGGCGTGCCTGTGCTCGGACTCGGAGACTAGATGCCCGTGCCGCCCTGTAGACGCCGCCCTGTAGAAGTCCGTGCGGGCCGTGCGCACCTGAAGACCCCGCGTGGCTGTACCCGTGCCCGCCTGGAGGCGCCTCGTCCGACTGGTGTTGGTCCATCGCTCCAGTGCTTGCGCTAGGAGGAAGCAGCGAAATCGAATCAAGAACGAAAACAAGAAGAACGAGGCACCCACAACCACATCTACGGCGGCACTAGGAGGAAGCAGCGAAATCGAATCAAGAACGAAAACAAGAAGAACGAGGCACCCAGAACCACATCTACGGCGGCAAGAATTGTGCGAGAAGTAAGAGCAGCGAACCTTGTCGCTGCACGGAGCAGCGCGGCAATGGAGAAAACCGCACAGAACCTCTCAACTCGAAGAGGAGGAGGACGCGGCAATGGAGCGGCCGGGAAGACAAGGTCGGTCGATGCTAGGGGGTTATATATGTGGGCCCAACAGGGAGGTGACGAGCGGGTTAAAGAATTCGCAGGCAAGGTCGGTTCAATTCGAAGGAGGAGTACTAATTGGCAGGGGAAATTGAATTGGCCCAGCAATCGGCTCGCTCGCAATGTGACGCCACCCGTCGAGCGAATGCCCGCCCCGAGCGTCGTCTCCTTCTTGTACTTGATCCGTGGAAGAAGATGAGCACGGCGCCCGCGTTGCCCCCGCCGCCGGTCATGCCGGAGATGACGAACGGCACGATGCCGAAGGTGAGCCCGCAGGCCGCCTGCACGGACACGCCGAAGGAGTAGTCGACGGTGCAGAGCACCACGCCGAGGACGCCCCCGATGGTCTGCACCACCCGCACGCCCCACAGCTTGCCGTGCATGCCGAACCGGCTGGACAGCCAGTCGGACATGAGCCCGCCGCCAGCTTGACGCCGAAGCAGTAGCCGTAGGTGAGCGCCAGCACCAGGGGGCGGTAGTTGGTGACGGCGTGGCGAAGCACGTTGGCGAAGCTGTCCCTGTGCAGCTTCCGGTAGTTGCCATCGGGCATGTCCTGGCCGAACGCCAGCACGGTGATGACCGACAGCGTCTGCACGGGGTGCTCCCGATCCTGCGGATGGCCTCGAAGTCGAGCGGCATGATGACCTGCACGCCGCCGCCGAGGTTGCCCCACCCGCCGGCGACGCCGTTGGCGACCTCCACCTTGGGCGGCGAGAACATGGAGCTCATCCAGAACTGCGTGGACACGAAGGACGCCAGCGAGACGCCCGTGAAGAAGCGCACGAGCAGGAAGGACGACGGCGAGTCGATGATGGCGAAGCAGTACACGGTGGGCGTGGTGAGGAGGATGGTGGCCGCGGACGCCAACCGGGGCCCATCAGGTCGCACGCCGTGCCCATGGCGACACGCGCGAAGACCGCGCCGGAGAGCTCCGGCCGTCCGCATGATGACATTGGCGTGGAAGAGGGGAGGCCTCCGATCCATCCGCGCGGAGCACCTGCGCCGCTTGCCGGGCTAGGAGCGCGACCTCGACGGCGACGAAGAGAAAGGGAGGCGAGAGGAGGAGCGACAGGTGCCGGCCGCGGTGCGATTCAGGCTGGGGGGGACGAGTGACTGCGTGCTGGGAGGAGATGGCCGGTTGGCGATTTTGAAAATTGAAACTGATTCCCACCCTGAGAAAGTATGTATTGCCCGTTGTCGCTCCGGCACAGTTTTCCTCTGAGGGTGTGTTTAGCACCCCAAATTCCTCCCAAATTCCACTATGCAAAAAAGAAGATTCCCCATCACATCCGTCCGGCCGCAACATATATATAGAGTACGAAATATAGGTAAAAAATTAAACTAATTATACAGTTTAGATGTACATTGTTGAGACGATTAATTCTTTTGAGCCTAGTTACGCCATGGTAGGATAATATTTACCACTAACAAACGAAACGCGTCTTCTGCACAGATGACGTGACATACATGTCACATCCATCCAAAATTTTGCACCAAATTTTGGGTGCTAAACACACCCCTGAAAAAAAAGCTTCAACGGTCCCACTCCCGCTCAATTTGTCAGGCAACAAGAGACTGTGGGTGAGTTTAGCTAAAATTTAACACAAAATTAAGGTGCGGGATAAGCTCCTAGCAAAGTAAAAATCTAATTACTGAAGAAAACCAAAAGGTGCAAATCCTCACATTAAAAGGCAGACCCTAGAAATAAAAAACTCGTAATCACATAATAAAATTTTGTCAATTTAGCTGAAATTTGTTGCGTATAATTTAACATAGCAAGTAGCTACTTCATGCTAATTGTCACCGCCAGATCAATATATGGGCCCCATGTCACAGTCAGACCCTAAAAATAAAAACTCACGTTCACACCTTAAAGTTTTATCAAATTGAACTAAAATTTGTTGCTGATAATTTAACATAGCAAGCAACTATTTAATGCCAATTGCCATTGTCGATCAATATATGGGCTCCATGTCGAAATCGGACACTAGAAATAAAAGCTCACGTTCATAGATTAGGGCCCCTTTAGTTCACGGGATTGTTGTAGGAGACATAGGTTTTCTACAAACACAGGAAAGGAAACTTCCCCGGGTCGTTTTCATTATTCGGAATAGTTCCTCTAGAACCATTCCCTCCTCGCGTTCCCTCTGGTCCTTTTCATCCACTCTGTATGCTCCCCTTCCTCCGCTCCCTCCTAAGCTCCCCCGGTGCGGAGGCGTCGTCGTGCTAGGGTCGCATCTTCCTCCTCCCAAAGGCCCTCCCTCTCTCCCGCATCCTCCTTCCCTTCCTCGGTGACTACTCATTTTGTTGTCCCTGCTGTGTCTCGCCGGGGTTGCCTCAGCGATGTGGGGGCGCCCCTGGGTGGGCCGGGCTCACGTAGGATCCGCGCGATGGCGGCCAAGGTGCGGCGAGAGGAGCGGGCGCGGTCCCCGTGGCACCACAAGCGGGCGCAAGGCCGCGCTGCCTCCCGGAGGAAAACGGAGGGGGGCGCGGGCGGCCCTGGCCGCCGGCGTTAGCAAGGTTAGGCGTGGCAGTGCTTGGCTTCGAGCCCATTCAACCGGCAGCAGAGCACCTACAATAGGGAGCTCGATCACGCTCGTCGGTGTTGCCTATGGTGAGGCGGAAGCGCGCGGGGTTCACACCAGTTGCAACCTGCGGGCGGGCCGGTAGAGGTAGCAAGGGAGAAGGCGACTCACGGCTATCCATTGTTCGGTTTCCTCTTGTGACAAGCGAAAAAAAAAGAGAGCTCGAAATGGATGGAAAATTTCTTGCGCCCTCGTGAGTGAAGGAATCCTATGGAATTGTTCCCTACGTTTTTCCTGCGTTTTCTCACGCCTAGCCAAAGGGCATATGACGTCGGCATTCCTAAGGAATCTATTCCTCTATTTTTCCTATGACAATCCTTTGAACCAAAGGGGCCTTCAAGTTTTATCGAATTTAACTGAATGAAATTTGTTACGAATGATTTAACATAGCAAATAACTACTTCATGCCAATTGCCATTGCGGATCAATATGTCGGCCTCACGTTAGAGTCGGACCCTAGAAATAAAAGCTCTTGTTCATACCTTAAAATTCTATCAAAATTAATTAAAATTTGTTGTAGATGATTTAGTGTAGCAAGCAACTACTACATGTCAATTGACACTTTAGATCAATATGTGTGTCCCACATAAAAAAAATGCATGGGTTCAATAATATATTGATATGGCATCAATTAATGGGTTCAACAACCCATTTAAACCCCAGAAAAAAACGAACCATTCCCAACCTGATCCAACCCGCTTTTTGTTAAACCCAACCAAATCCAACCCGCTAAGTCAATCAACCCATTTCCACCGATCTAAATGTACCAAATATAAGCCCAACCTAATAAACTTATTTTTAACCCAACTCATTAACAGGACTAAATGAGAGGAGAAGCCAGGAATGCTGCAGGGGACACAAGAAAGAGATGGGTAAAGTTGAGGTTTGACCGGCACGGATCTCGGAGGGTAATATAGGTTGCAACTCAAGAAGAAGCTTGTTGTCTCGGGTGTTCTTCCATTCTGGGCCCCGGACCTTTGCTTCTGCAGTGAATTTCCCCGTTGCATCGAATATAAAGGCCTGCTGGTATCCAGGACGACTATGAGTGGATTGTGTTGTGGTGCGTTCTGCGTTGAAGGGAGTAAAGTTGAAGACAGATGGGGTGAATCTTGTTTAGGGTGTGTTTAGATCACCAAAATTTGGTGTGAAAATCCTATAGCATGTCACATCGACACTGTACTAATGCGTTTAAGTTTGTTAGTGGTAAATATTATCCCAACATGACGTAACTAGGCTCAAAAGAATCGTCTCCGCGACGTACATCTAAATTGTGCAATTAGTTTATTTTTTTTGCCTACATTTAGTCTTCTATCGTATGCGGCATTGTGATATGATGGAGAATCTTCTTTTTGCATAGTAAAATTTGGGAAGAAATTTGGGCTCTAAACAGGGCCATACCTTATTTTTTTCGTCTGTTTCTGGTTTTCAGGATAAACGGAAACGGGACTGAAAATGGTAGGAACGTTTTACCGTTTGTATTTACGGTTTCCCTTTTTGACCGGAATTATCATGTTTTCATCCTATTTTCATAACTATGGTATAAATAGTCCACAACAACATTGGCATAATTTGAACTGTGCCCATGCTGTTGGTGAATATATGAATATTTAGTGACCATTCATCAATATTTGTGTGTGGTATGTCTATTTGCTAGGATCGGTGAACACATTTACTAGGTCGTGACCGTGATGTTGTAACCTTACTCTCTCCTATCACATGTGACAAATGTTTTGGCTTAAGTTTCCGCTTATCGTTCGTTCCAGCTATCGTTTATCCCAGCCGTCCAGCTAACCTCAAGATATGTGTTCAGACATGGCAGCTTCCCTTTCTATGTTCCCTTTCCTGTATACTACTGTACATACAACAGTATACATTAGCTATACACCTCTAGGTTTTTTTTTTTGCCACTGTCACATTGACAGTTTCAGTTTTTTCCTTCCTTTTTCATTCCCACTCTCATTTCTTTCTCTCGTATTCTCAAGTTTTTTTCCTTTTCTATCGGACAGATTTGTACTTACGCTGTATGTCTATCTCTTTTTTTATTCTCCACATTTTTTTCACTTTTATTTCACCCATTTTTTCTTCTCTCGGACAGTTATCTTCTTTTATTTAGTACTACCTCGGTTCCTTTTATAAGTCGTTTTGGCAAACTACTTACAAAAACCAAAACGACTTAAAAAAAAGAAATAGAGGGAGTATATAAGTAACTAAATCGTCAGTACCACCTTTTTTTCCCCTTTCAAACTAGTGTTTTTTGTGAATGAGTTTTTTTTTTTTTTTCTTAATTCATTTTATTTAACTACTCCGTGCACATGTAGTCTCATCTGCTTTGTTTTCTTAATCTGAGCAGAGGCATTTTCATCCGTTTAATACACTGTGATATGATTTTGCCGTAAAATAAACAAAGTAAAAAGAGTGAGGAGGGGCCTAAGGCTAAGGCAGACGTGGGTGGGGCCAATCGTTGCGTGCGGATGAGGAATTGAGGGGGCCTAGCACCTGTCAGGATTCAGATTCCGGCACTGCGTCAGGCTTGATGACGCACGTATGCCCGGCGGTAGCTTTAGGGCACGTACAACGCACCGTTCCGAGCCGTCTGCAAGCCGATAGTTTTGCAAAAACTCCCTGCTCAAGGCAAGAGACGGGCTTCGCGTCGTCTCACGAGACGACGGGCGTGTCCCGTTCTCCTAGGTGGAGGAGACGGGCAGGCCTCCGTTGTACGTCGTCGTCTCCACGCAGCGACGGCGCGGTCGGATCAAGGTGCAGGTTGCTCCACTCCAGGCGCCGCAAGTCGCGCAGCTACTGCTCCGCTCCGACCGTCGCGGACACCGCTGCAGGTTGCTCTGCCCTGGCCGCCGGCGAGCTGCGCAGGAGCACCTCCGCCCCGGTCGCCGCAAGCCCTGCTGCAAGCTGCTCCACCCCCCGACGCCGCGAGCCGCGCAGCAGCACCTCCATCCCGGCCGCCGGCGAGCCACGCAGCAGCAAATCTGCTCCGGTCGCCGCGAACCCCGCTGCAGTCTCCTCCGCCCTGACCGTCAGGAGCCGCGCAGCAACCTCCGCCCTGGCCGTCGCGAGCCATGGTGCAGCTGCTCCCGCCCCGGCCACCGCAAGACCTTCGAAGTGTTGCACCTGCAAGGCGGAACTGCTTCTTCGATTCAGATTCAGTTTTGAGAACGAATGGCTTATTCAATTCAGTTTCGTCAGAGAAAAACTGATCAATTGATTCTCTAAACGTGAACTTGCGTGGCTACGAAAGGTGATCTTTTTTTTTTTTTTTTTTTTTTTTTCATGATGTGTGTATTAATTATATTAAAATGTAGCTTGATTTTCTATCAATATGGATTGTGCAATCATGTTGCTCTTAATCTTTGATAAATTTCTATCACTAACCACACAATAGTATACACAAATACATTTATAATTGATCTTAGCTACACACAAAAAGATTAAACGAATTTATAGGCGATCTTTCTTTCTCGTGGGTTGTATGAGTTGTGCAGTATATGCCCGTGCGTATCTTAAAATCGAGGTTATCTGAGGCGGTCCGATCGTCATGTGGGTTGTACATGCCGGGCATACGTGCGTCATCAAGGCTGACGCAGTGCGTGATGCACCTCAAGCTAGTGTACTGGATTGTCTGGATATCTCAGCAACGTCTTGCAATTGCTCTGTTTCCAATATCCTTCTTTCTTCTCGATACTCGATAGCACGCTAATCAAGCCTGGTTTAATCCTTGTGTATTATGCACATCTTTTTTATTTTATATATAATACACAGTATTGTTGTTATGGGGAGCCCATGCGATGGCCATGAAGAATATGGATGGCCAGGTCACACCCCGTAAGTGGCCTAAATAAGCCCCATGGTTTTATATGTATCAGAGTACTTTTCTTGAATGCAAAATTTACTACGCGACCATTGCTCCCATGACAATTCAACCAATGCGCCCGCACCCCACGGGGATGAAGAGGAAGGAGGCCATGCCTGCGCTATAGAGGAAGAAGGCACCGAGGGCTCTAAGGCCGGGTCTCGATGGGGGTTTTCACGTGTTTCATGCACATTAAATCTTGCGCCACATCAGCAAAATTTCACTTTTGCATGAAACTCTTAGGAGAGAGAAGGAAAGAGTTTCACCATGGTGAAACCTTTGGACACTATTTCACATGCGTTGGAAACGTGTGAAACCCTCATTGAGACACAAATAGAGTTTCACCGTGCAACTATGCAATTAAACCATGCAATGAGAGAGATGTTGTGGGACCCTTGAGCCTATGAAACGTGCAATGAAACCGTACATTGAGGGAGACGTCTATTTCATACCAAAGTTTGAGGTGAAACTCTCTATTGAGGCCCGGCCTAATAAGGAGGTTCTGGCGTTGGAGACGAGGCTCGCCTATTGTGCCTTCTTTCTTCCAATGAGCTTAAAAGAGGGGGTCAAGGGGAGGTAGGCTAGGTAGACAGTGGGAACAGAGACCGGAACATTAGAGCAAGTATAACAATGAGCGAGTAGCCGTCGAAGTCCTACGTGGTGAAGTGAGAAAGCAGGAGAGAGAGTGAAACGAGCGACTTAGAAAACGCCGACAAAAAGTTGGCGAAGAGCATCTCACCCAGTTCAATCACGCCACAAAGACAACCGAGCCATAACTTTTGGTGGGGTCCGCCACTATGCGCGTGGCGTGGTGTTTCTCCCAGCCGATCGGCAGGCGAAACCACTGTCCCTGCTCTGAGAAGGAACCAAGGGCACAACAACATTGAAAGCAGCCGCCACTAGGTTGGATTCAAATGCAACATTGATTCCGCCTTTATCATGAAGGAAGCTCGGGTTGCGACTGGAGTGGCCCTTAGAGATCAAGATGGGCGCTCTTGTGGAGGATGAGCATGATGGTATGATCATTGTCTTAGTGAAGTCTATAGATGCAACCGCTTTGTCACGATGGTATCCAGTTTGCAATAGAGCGAGGAGTGCAATTGGAGACGACTGTTAATCTGTGGAACAACATGGGTGTCCTAAGTTCTGAGGTTAGCCCTCTTCTTCAGCAAATTAAGGACTTGAGCCGGAGCTTAGATGATTTCTCTCTTGTTTTTTTTTTTCTAGCAAAATTTGTAATGGTTTAGCTCATGATCGAGTGCGCAAAATTAGTGTCTCGTTCGAACCAGGTGATGGAGTGGCTTATACCACCACCAGGGTTATGGGGAATCATAGATTGTGAAGCATGTATTTTAATATAATACCTCTGGCCCCTGTGTATTAATATACTAGATTGTCATCAAGGTAACTTATCACCTATCATCGTCAGATCGACAGATATCTAACATAACATAACTGTAAATTGGCACATCAGCTTTTACATCCGGTACCAAAAGGTTTGCTTGTCAACGGCAGAAGCATGTACATCATGCATGGCTCACTCTACAAAAGTGCATCTGCATGGGTGTGTAGGGTAGAACACACTTTCTAGGGAAAGAGATGATCTAGATTGGATTTCCACCTGGATCCACCTGGACTAGATAGATGCTTTACAAACCATAACTTTTCCACTCTGTGTGAATCTATCTGTGATGAAAGCAGAGGTATATGGCAATGCTCGTGGGTCATGGGCAGCAAAATTTTGCTGTGGCCACGGCCCAAAAATTCACAGGCCCTGCTGTTTACAGCCGAGTTTTCTGGAAGAAAAGAGGGGATTTGGATTTCTTCGATTTCTCATGCACGAGACGGCTCCACCTCCACAGTCCACATCCTCCACGCAGGGTTTTTTTACCACCGGTTGAACCAAACCGCCCGGGGTCGGTTTCGATTTCGGACCGGTTACCGGTCGGTTTGGTTTTTAATTCAAATGAATTCAAATTTTCCAGTTCATCGGTAAAAATCCGGTTTACCGGCGGTATTTAATTTATACCGCCCGGTTTGAGCGAGGAAACCGCTCCTCCCGCGGAAGAAATGTCGGCTTTTTTTTTTTTAAACTTCAATTCAAATTTTTATACCAAAAGCGAACTCAAATTTGAAAAAAATGTTGCACCGTTGGCTTCTATAAATCGCAAACTATTTTACGGTATTTTTTCCACGATTTTTTCAATTTTTAGATTTTGAATTTCAAATCTTTTTTCCGTCCGGATCTGGGCGGACCGGTAAGACCGATAACCGCGGTTTCCAGCGGGAAACCGACCCGGTATAAAAACCCTGCCTCCACGTCGGGGCCTCTCTGGCAGGTGGGTCCGGTCGGGATGGAGATCGCAGAAATATCACGCGGCTTATGGCGCGCGCCCACGTGGCGGCCGCCTCATCCACGAAAGGAGCCCCCGGCTCCGGTGCTGTGCCACTATCTCCCGCCCGCCCCCGCGCCACGCTTCCGCCCTCACCGCCGCCTGATCCCGTCGCCCCCGACGCCTTCCGGCCGTTAGATGCCTCGTGGCGGCCGTTGTTGCTCTGGTCTTTGGCGCCACCCGCCGCGTAGCCATATATGGCGCGCGCTCCCCGCTCGAGATTCCGTCCACGCCATTGCTTGGCACTGCCTCCACACGACGGACGAGACACCCACCACGACCAAGGAAACCCAACGGTGCCTGTGTGCCGTGCTTGTGCGCCACAAGACGAAGCTTCGAGATCCAGGCCGCCTGCCATGACGTCCACCGTGACGACGCCCAGCCGGCCGCTCGCCGCCGGGACCCGGCCGCGGCGGTGCTGGCCCGCCGTGCTCTCGCTCAGCAAGGGCGGCGGCGGCGGCGGCCCGCGGCTTCGGAGAAAGGCGCCGTCCACGAGCTGTGCGGCGCTCGCGTCGCCTGACAAGCAGCGCACGGCCAACAAGCTCCCGCTGTCGTCGTCGAGGAAGCAGCAGCAGGAGGAGGAGCAGGCGACGGACTACAACGAGGTTGCGGCGGCGCTGGAGAGCATCTACAAGCTCAGCCCTGCCGTGGAGCTCGAGGAGGAGACGCGACACGGCGGCGACCAAGACGACGATGGCGAGGGCGGCAACAAGGCCAAGAAGAAGAGGAAAAGCAGAGTGGTGAGTTGCCTCCACTACCAGTTGGATTCAATTACTCCTCTCGGCGAGCTAGTACTGCATCATCAGTGTTACACGCGGCAACGCGCGCGGCTAATCATCGTCATGTGCATGTCCGTGGGCAGGCGGGCCGGAGCACGGTGATCGTCAAGAGCCGGCGGCGGCGGCGCGGGGAGGAGGATGGACCTCGGTAAGAGGGTGGAGATGAAGAGCGCCGCCGCTACTAGCAGGGACGGGGAGGAGGACCAAGGGGAGCGCGAGTTCGAGGAGATGCTGCTGCGGGAGCACTCGGTGTCGACGGACATGGGCAGCCTGGACTGGAAGCGCATGAAGATCCCGCCGGTGCTCACCTCGTCGCAGAGCGCGCGCCTCTTCAAGACCATGCAGCCAATGAAGGTACCAACCAAATTGCTCCACCAATCCATCCACTCATTTTCAATTCTCTATGTAACGATATAATTACTGTAATCGATCATGTTTCAGGCGATCTTCGAAGTGCAAGAGAGCTTGCGAGAGGAGCTGCAGAGGGACCCCACCGACGCAGAGCTCGCCGAGGCCACCGGCATGACTGTCCACCAGCTCCGCCGCCGCCTCGACGTCGGCCGGGCCGCCAGGAACAAGCTCATCAAGGTAAAAAAAATCTTCAACCAATGTAGCGCAGCCACAGCCAGTGTTGTTTTTGTCTCCACTCTGAAACTGAAACTTCTGAACCCTGAAACTGAAACTTCTGAACCCTGAAACTGAAACTTCTGAACCCTGAAACTGAAACTTCTGAACCCTGAAACTGAAACTTCTGAACTCTGAAACTGAAACTGAAACCTGAATTGGCACCTGCACCTGCAGCACAACCTCCGGCTGGTGCCGTACGCCATCAACAAGTACTACCCAGACATGGGCACCGACGAGCGGTTCGA
The DNA here is from genome assembly GCA_015847255.1 of Hyparrhenia diplandra. Lineage (NCBI taxonomy): Eukaryota > Viridiplantae > Streptophyta > Magnoliopsida > Poales > Poaceae > Hyparrhenia > Hyparrhenia diplandra. The sequence goes on along the minus strand of JADLZK010012543.1, from coordinate 22,252 downwards.
CGACCTCTGCCAGGCGGGCGCCAACGGGCTGATCACGGCCATCGACCGCTTCGAGCCCAAGCGCGGCTTCCGCATCTCCACCTACGCGCTCTTCTGGATCCGCCACTCCATCGTGCGCGCCATGACGCTGTCCAGCTTCACCCGCTTTCCCTTCGCCATGGAGTCGGGCGGCAGGAGATCGGCAAGGCGAGGGAGGAGCTGGCCTTCGAGCTCGGACGGCCGGCCACCGACGAGGAGGTGAGGAGGAAGGTCGGCATCTCCCCGGAGAGGTACCGCGACGTGCTGCGGATGACCAAGCCAACCTACTCGCTGCACGCCAGGAACCGTGTCACGCAGGAGGAGCTCATTAATGAGGTCACCGACGATGATGCCATTGGCGTCGACGCCGGCGAAAGGCACAACACGCTGCTCCGCCTCGCCATTGACGACCTCGTGAGTTAATTTGTCTTCGGATCCCTTCTTGGATCGTGTCCTTTCTTTGCCTTTGGTTCTGAAAAATTAAAACTGCATGATGCAGCTGGACTCCCTGAAACCCAAGGAGAGCCTGGTGATCAGGCAGCGGTTCGGGCTGGACGGCAGGGGGAAGCGCACGCTCAGCGAGATCGCCGGCAACCTCAGCATCTCGAGAGAGATGGTGCGCAAGTACGAGCTCAAGGCGCTCATGAAGCTCAAGCACCCCACAAGGGTGGAATACCTGCGCAGGTACATGTGATCGTCTGCTGCCAGCAGGATCACCAGCAGCAATGGATTCCGATGTATAGTATTCACTGGTCACATATGGAGTAACCAGTAAGTACAACACTACAACAAACTGAATAGAGTTACTCTGCTTCCTTACTTGTTGTATATATGTGTGTGTGGCTATACCATCTACTCCTCTTCCATTGTATACTACTAGAAGAAATGTACATATACATATACAAAAACTCAGGAGCAGTGTGTGTGTGGGAATCCAGATGATGAGTGAGTTCATTTGAGTGAGGTTGTATGGCAGACCTCACATGCATGTAATTCGTATCATACACATACATACATGATACATTGTCTATGGTACATATAACACATGATCATTGCCGGCGGCCAGAAGGGGTAGAGTCCCCCCTTCCTGTTCATCTACTACCTATTTACCTTAGTTGCAATTTTTCTTTGCCTCTATGCCTCAACCCTCAATGGTTTGCTCTTCCTGTGCTGCGCCGCCGTCGTCGCTGTTGCCGTTGTCGACAACCTCGCCGTCGTCGATCCCGCAGCCCTGGTAAGTAGTACAAATAAAATAACTTGCGCCTCCCCGTCGCCTCCTCCAGCAGCTCCCCCTCCTCCCTCTCCCATCCTCTGCTACTAGAGATTCATCGTCGCCGCCCTGATCTGGCCGGAAGGGAGATTGATCTGAGTGTGTCTCGATAGAAACGGATCCTCCCCGGGTGGATCTAGTCTCTGGGACTGCCTCTAGTTGTCCCCTCCCCTTCTTGGCTATGATTTACGCCACCACCGCTTCCACCTACCCAACAAAGCGGCGCCCGGCCCCGGAACTTTCTTCCCCAACTTGGTGGTTCTACTCCTGGTGCTTGAGCGATGTCGCCGCCTCCCCTTGGGATCCCGGTACAAGCCGCTTCAACAACCTCTGCGACGACTCCAACCCAAACCTTACGATTAAATCGGCTTCACTGGCCCGCCTTCAACCGAAGCTTTGCGCGGTCTCTTCTCGGGTGTATCGTCTTTGACGCCCTGCAACCCTCCACCGGCAGCTCCATTGTCCCCGTCGCCATGGACAGCGCCACCCTGTTTGTCTCTACATCCAGGATCTATGTGTAATTTGGTCTTCTTTCGAGGGCCTATCTGTAAAATGGCTGTTGCCTTTTCTTAATGAATATATATGTTTATTGTAAAAAAACATCATGTTTGAAAGTCAAATCTTAGAAGCTCGGAACATTTGAAAGCCGAGGGTTGAAACCCATCTATGTTTTTAAATTGGATAATTTATGCCTTTTCTTATGTTCAAAATGTCTAGAATATTAATAATGTATCCTATTAAGTACTCTTGTAGGAATATTGAAAAAGGATATCATAAATATTGACAACTTTCGAGAATGGTGATTTGTTATATTGTGGCGATGCAAAGTAAAATTAGAGTACGGGTCATGTCGAGTACTAGAGATGTGTGAGCCGTGAGGTTCATCTCCATGGATTTGATAATGGTGATCCGTTCGAACAAGTGATGACAAACCTAGCAATGACGACGGGGCATGCTTGCCAGATGTAACTGCATGCCCACGTCCAAACATGCTCTGGCGGGCAACACAACACAAGGTGCCAAGCTTGCAATTCCCAACTCCCTCACGCGCCGCCATGCACGCCGCCACGTACGCAAGCGCCGCCATCTCCGCACCCACCTGGCCGCCTCCCCTCCAAGCCGCGCCGCATTAACACACCCATCGCGCAACCGTTTCCTTCGTTCCGCGGCGCCAGGAAAACAAAAAGCGACATTGCTCTCGTACAACCGCAGCCCAGCGATCGCTCGATCCGGGGTCCTGCGCGCGGCCATGGTGAAGCTGGCGACGGCCAGGGAGGCGAGGCTGTACGGGCCGGCGCTGGCGGCGCGGCGGTGGGAGTACATCAACGCGGGGGTGTACGTGTTCGCGGCTCTGCTCCTGGTCCTGTCGGCGGCCGTCCTCGCGGTCGCGGCGGCGCTGCCCGTGTCCGCGTCCGTGTCCGCGGCCAGGGCGGCGCTCGCCGTGGCCGCCGTGGCGCTGGCGGCCGTCGCGGCCGTGAACGCGCACGACCTCGTGGCGCACCTCGCCGGCGTCGACTGCCGCGTGGGATTGGCGAGTACGACGCCCAGCTCGGTCTCGTGGAGTTCCTCGTGCCGGCCGTGCACGCGGCCGGGTGCGCGCTCGCCGTCGTCGGGCTGGCGTTGCTGGTCTCCCAGTCCCAGCAGCTGCAGCATGGGGGGGCGGCGGGAGGCGCACGCAGCGACCATGATGCTCGTCGCCGCGCTGCTGTGGGTGCTCGGATCGGTGCTCAACTCGTGCCAGGTGTACGAACGCGCCGACGGACGGGCACAGCTGCTGCAGTCGAGCGTGCAGGTGCCCCAGCTCCTGGGGAGCCTGCTGTTCCTGGTCGCCGCCGCACTAAACCACCACCGCCGCCGCGTAGTCTTCGGCGGCGATGAGCCGGCGTGGCTGTTCCTGGCGGGGAGCGTGCTGTGGCTGGCGGCGGCGCTGCTCAACGTGCTCAAGGTGTTCACCATGCACCAGAGCGACGCGCTGCGTCTGGAGAAGCTCCGCGGCGGTGCGCAGGAGTGGCTCAGCCGCGACCGCGAGGGCCGCGTGCCGCTCAACTGGGAGGAGGCAGCCAGGAGGCGGGCGCTGCCCACCGAGCTCCGGTGATCCTCGCTCGCAACAACTTTGTCCCGTGCTTGCTGTAAAACGAGGAATTCCAAGGGGTAAATAAATTGTTTGGGCTGTCACCCTTATGGTTATGGGCCGTTGTCTCGGCCCGAACCCCCAGATTGTTGAGCCCAATGGTTGCTAGACCTTATTATATTCCATTTCCCTAGTTTATTATGTTTTTTTTTGAAAAGCAGCAGGCAAGCCCGGCATATATTAATAAGAAGAGTAGAAGATTACATGCGCATCTGGGCGCAAAACAACTTCCCAAGATGATAGACCGTCAAGATGGGCGATGAGTACTAAGTTGACTACTCGCACTCTAGGAACAACCGACGTGCATCATCCAACTGCACGATCAAGGAGACTCCACCCACTCGTCCCCCCTGCCCGTAATTGCAGCAAAAAGCGCCTTGGAAAGCTCCACATCATCCGGCCTCGCCCGCGAGACCGTAATGCATTGACCGCCTTCTCGGGGAAGGTCCTGTCCAAAAATTGTCAATGTAATCTGTGAATGCGGCGTCACGGCGTCGACGACCCCCATTGATAAAGTCCGGATCGCGCATAAGCTTGAGTCGGGCGCGTTGTTACCCGGCACGGAGGAAGGGCGAGCAGCTTGACGCAGGCTAGATCTTGTGGGAGCTAGAGGCCTTCGCCTTCCGGCCCTCGACCTGTTGGGCTGCTTCTCAACCGTTGGTGATGGGGGCGGCCTTGGAAGGAGTGGCTCGGGAACTTTCTTGAACATCATCCTGCGAAAAAGACGCCGCAAGCACTGCTGTCCTCTGTCTCGGTCGCGGTCGTCGGTGTACTAGAACTTTTCATGGATTCCTATTTTGAGTTTTCTATCTAACTTAAAAGGTGAACATCTGAGTTCCCTCGATCTACCATGAACTCTCTCGCTTGGGTCTTCTAAGTAAAAAAGTTTGACCCCTCAAAATAAAAAATAAAAAAAGGCTTGTTACTATCACGCTAGCACATCCTTTGAATTACATGCTACAGAGAATGTCATGCGATTAGTGCATGAGATGTTAGATACATTAGGTTCACACATAGTAACAGCATACATGCTTCTAGATCATTATTCAACACATTTCTTTTCCAGGAAACATTATCGAAGCCATGGCTGACAATCTCAGTCAGTGCATCTGATCCTTTTTTCCCTCTTGCAACACTGTAAAAGTAAACTGTTATGCTTATGGAATGCAAATACATCAAGTTTATCACCCCCCAAGTTAGTTGGAGTGCAATGCCAACGCCTTACACTGTTGACTCATTGCCTGAAGCTGCGCCTCCTTCAGATCAACCTGACCAGATAGCCTCATATTCAAATCCAAAACCTTCTGCAGCTCGGATTCTTTCTTGCCAACCATGACATTCATTGCCTGAAGCTGCGCCTCCGTCAGATCAACCTGACGAGATAGCATCATATTCAAATCCAAAACTTTCTGCAACTTGATTTCTTTGTTGTCAACCATGACACTCATTGCCTGAAGTCACGCCTCCTTCGGATCCAATAGACCAAATAGCATCGCATTCAAATCCAACGCCTTCTGCAGCTCGGATTCTTTCTTGTCAACCATGGCACGTATCACGCCAAAAGACTGTATCGCTTCAGACACAAACCTGTTCACCAACACATATAAAAGCATATATGAAGATATTTCTTTGCCAATATCAAAAATTATCTACCATAATGGTATGAAGCCTATCATGTATGAACATAAAGTTCTTCCTGTAACTACAAATCTGTTGATCCATATACAACGTGACACACAAGAGGGTGAAGTTGGTAACAAAAGCATGAGCTTTAGGCAGCTGTGTCACAACTCATTCTAAACATAAACTATAAGGGAGTAAGAACTAGAAACAATTATCATCATATATCATCATAGCATTTGGAAGAAACTATTGTTGATGCAACATTTCACATTTTGAAGAAATTAAACTAGTTTTTTTAAAGCAAAATTAAACTAGTTCTAATGTATCATCATTAAGGAAATCCAAATAGATATAAGGATACGTCTGGAGAAAGCAGTTAACGTCACGATTGAGATACTGGTAGCAACTTTTACAATATTCTGACTTTTACAATATTCTAAGATTCCTTAAACTATACCAATTAATAGAGTGTTTTGGGTCATGTTAAACCATTTTATGCTGTTCGTGGGTTGTGGCTTCTCACTTGTTTAGGTCCTAGGAATCAAACAGCCGCCGCCGCCGCCACGTTCAGCTCGAGGCATCAGACGATCGCGATCTCCTCCTCTTCCAGCGTCGCCGGTTGCCGTCGCCTCGCCTCTCCGTCCGAGCACCGCCGTCGCCGCCTCGCCTCCCGTCTAGGCACCGCATTCGCCTCCACCTCCCTGTCCAGATCCAGTGGCCTCCGCCTCACCACCGCCCTTGGCGGCCGCTTCCGGCCGCCCGCCCGGCGCTTGCCGCCCACCCGCGCCAGCGCGCGAGCCGCCGCTCCTCGTCCGGCTGCGAACGCAGGTGCACATTCACAATCGCATAATCGTATTGGTCTGATCGGCGACCGATGAATCGTGGTCTGATCCGCGAGGATCGCGACATATTTTTGTTTCTTCATTCTGCGCACAAAATACTTTAACATGAACCAAAACACCCTAGTAATTGGTATAGTTTAAGGAATCTTGTGCTGGCTAATGAAGTCTTTGAGCCTGTGCCCCCATGGATCTTTCATTTCAATATCCTCTTTGACCAATGTGTCAGGAGTTCAGATAGCAATAGCTTGAGGTTTATCATAATTGTGGTGAAGCTCAATTTGGACGAGCATGCCAATCAGGGCATCTCAGTCCCTCACTTCTTCAAATTGTCTAATAGATCTGAAATCCTGAGCCAACGCTCGAACTCTTCCTTAAATCTCTAATAGATTGTCTAATACTCTAATCTCTGAAGAACTATAGCTCTCTAATCCTCTATATCTGGAAACTCTTGTACTAATCTCTCTCTAATTACACTGATCTAAACTCTAAATTCTAGACTGAATGATAATGAATTATGAATTAGGGTTTTAGGGATGAGCTCTACCCTTGCTTATATAGCCGATGGGATGAATCTCGGCCTTGAATCAAACCAACTTGATTGGACGGCTTTGGTTGAACCACGTGGCCCCACACCCTAGGCTGCCCGGCCCCACATGTCGACATGTGGGCCCCGTTCTGTCTTGCGAGGTTCTTTCTTTGTCCATTTAGGTCTCTGGAGTTTATATTAATGTTTGTGATTTGGTCATTTTCTTACATTTTTTTATTTTCTTCTCTTTTCCGCTCTTTTCGAGGTCCTTTTCGGATTCTTCCTACAAAACTGTGTATGCACCAAAATTTTGGAAATCATTAGAAATAATAACATCCATCTATCATTGATCCTTAGTTGATGGTATATCTCATATATAAATTAGGTCTATAACTACCATCAACAATAAAATATTAAAGGTTCCATTTACTTGTTTACAATGTGCTATATATATTTACTAGCCACTAATAGTGTCCAATAAAGGGAATAGATATGGAAATTATTTGTTTAAAACAAATGTTATACTAGCTACTGATAATGTCTAATGAAGAGAATGGATATGAAATCAACAAGAATGAAAAAAAAAAACAATCGGATATTTTTGTTGTTCCTCGTGAGCGGGCCCACCTAAACCCTGTCCCATAGGCCCAACTACTGTTACTAAAGATGGAAACTGGATGGTCCGCCCAGTCACAGCCTAGCAACCGAATCTGCAATTTATTTTAGAGCGAAGCTGTGGCCAGACTTCTCTCGAAGCCTCTGTTTCCCACCGCCGCAGAAAGGGCGACTCCGACGCCATCCATCCTACCACCGCCAGATCCACCGTCTTCCTCACCTCCGGTGGCCTGTTTTGGTGCCGGTGTGCTGGGGGAGCTGTGGATTTGGTGGGATGTGTATATATTTCCTACTATTATAGTAGTTTTAGGGTTAGGGTTGGAGACTTTCTTGAGCTTCTCCGACTTCGGCCATGTCGATGGTGGACGGGTTCCTGTGATGGTCCATGAGCAAGAGGAGCACAACGACAATATGATCCGCAGGAGGTTTGGCATCGACGATGTTTTCTTCGTTTTCTTCTTTTGCGTCGATGCTTGAATCTTCTGTGTGCTTTTTTGGGTTGTCTGTGGTCTTCTTGTCAATGCCATTGTCGAATCCGTATGCTACAGTGTGTTTGTTGTTCGAAGGAGACTCGGTGCATTTAACAGTGAAGTGTTCATCGGGCTTTTGTCCCTCCCTTGGATGTTATGGCTCCACTTGCTCCTGTATGCGGGTAGGTGTCCTTGGATCCCCTTCGTGGGGTTGCTACTTGTTGACCGTAGCATGCCAGTGTTGCGACTGGCGTCTGATTCCGGTAAAAGTGGGTTTTGCCCGGGGCGTTCAACGGTTCATGGGCTTCAAATTTGAAGACTTTTGTCGAATCAGGAATCGGCCGGAAGCTTCATTCTGAATCTTCTTCATTGCGGGAGATGGAGGAGATCCAACTTGTGGCAGCGAAGGTCGACGACGGCCAAGGGCACTGGATGCTCCTATAATGGTCTTATGTGTAATTTTATTTTCTTTCAGGAGTACCCGGTAAGGGGTTTGGATGTAAGAGTTGTAAAAGTTCAGTATCAATAAAAAAACAACCCTTTTTCAAAAAAAAAAAAGCAACCGAATCTGCATCTAGCTCCGTGAGCAGTCACTGGAGTGAGAGATTGACTTAGAGAATAGGACAACGCAAACGTTCAAACACGTACGCACACTCATCTCTATAAACATATATCTTCAAACTTCTACCTCTATTGGCACCTTCGAAGAACAGAGTCTACAAATCTTAAAGTTCATGAAAGTCACCACATACGCCTCGTTGTCGATGCATAGCGTTGGAAAATCCGGAATAAATCCAGGATAATGTGTCGCACTCAGGATTTGAACTTAGCTAGTAGCCTCCCAACTAATTGCCTATATCATTGCGCCATAAGCCCCTTGAACCATGATTTTCTTGTGTTTTTTAATTGCTTTCGTGAAAAAGGTTGGTGCAATGGCCCCAAGGCACTTTTTTATCAGCAAACAAGAGTTTGGCGACCACAAAGATGAACTGGCTACCTACAAATGTATTTGAAAGTCCTGTTACACTTGAAGTCTTTGAAGGATGACCGCTGAATCGAACCGAGAATACGACGCTCTATTGATGACAGTGCTCCTGAAGAACGCCTCTGACTCATCAGATACTGCCGGTGATGACAATGGGTGTCATGCAGCGTCTGGTCATCACTCGATCAGTTGGTGTCATCTTCGGTGGGCATCCAATACCTGTTGGTGAACCAGACGCCGTCGGCGACGACCATGGCGCCGTCCTGGTTGCGGTGCCACGCGTAGTAAGCATGCGTCCTGTTCTTGATCTCCAAGGTGGCGTGCCCGAAGCTGCCCTCCCGGAACGCCGAGTATCCCGGCTGCGGCTGCGTGAAGTTATCAGCGATCCCCTCGATGTTGCCGCCGTCGCCCACCGTGATGTACACGGGCGCGTCCCTGCTCCGTACAGGCGTGCACCGGCCGTTGATGATGTCGTAGGCGACGTTGGACACGCGGTGGCTGCGCTCGTACGCGTGGACGTGTCCGGCGACGACGAGGTCGGCCTTGGCAGCGACGAGCCAGCGCTCGAACTGCACCCGCATCGTCTCGCCCTCCATGTAGTGGTACGCGTTGCTGCTGTACCACGGCGAGTGGACGAGGACGATGAGCCACGGCGTGGCGGCGCGGTCCACGTGCGCCAGCTCGGCGCTCAGCCACTCCCACTGCGCCGTGTACTTGCCGTAGGCGGAGTAGGAGGAAAGCACGACGACGTGCGCGGACGCGATCCGCACCGAGTACCAGAGCGGCGTGGACGCCGGCGCGGCACGGCGCGGCGTCGGGTAGCGGTGCGTGAAGGGCTTGAACGGCTCGGGCTCGCCCAGCTCCGGGGCCAGGTCCAGCTCGTGGTTGCCCGCCGTCCACACCCAGGGCTGGTACGCCACGCTGCGCTCCACGAAGCGCGCCCACGTGTCCCACCGGTTGTTGTCGTGCAGCGGGCGGTTGTCGGCGTACGAAAGGTCGCCGACGTACAGCACCGCGTCGCCGCCGTTGGACTCGTAGTGCGACAGCGTCGTGTTGGAGTCGAACGTCTGGCCCAGGTCGCCTGCATTGTTTCTTGTTCAGTCACGGATCAGTTAGTTGTCAGGCATGAAATGAATTCGAGCAGTGTGGTTACCAATGAGGCCGAACTTGAAGGGCACATCAGGACCCGGCATGGGAGGCGTGGTGAAGAAGAAGCTCCGCACCGTGTGCCCGAACCCCATGGCGTAGTAGTACTTGGTGCTATACTGGATTATCATCCATGGCGCCATTAGTTAATTAGTTGTGTATTCTGACGACTGCAATTGCATAACAGAGACAGATGCATGCAACTAATTCACTGACTGACCTTGAGGTTTCTGAGGGTGCAGTGGTGGATGAATCCGGAGGTGTAGTTGAAGTACATGTAGCGCGTATGGGTGCCCTCAGCCCGGAGCTCCATCTTCTCCGGGTCCGGCGAGGCCTCACTGTACATGACGGTGCTGCATCCCAGCTCATTGGCCGTCACCCACGACACGATCATCGCCGTGCCGTCCTGGTCGCCTAGCGTGATGTGCACCTGCGGGCGGCGATCAGAGAAAACAAAATTAATTAAACATGGCATTTTGACCTGATCGAGCGCCGGCCGATCGGTGCCTGAGCCTGACCTGCTGCGGGGCATTGTACCCCGGCGGGACGCGGAAGACGTCGGCGTCCAGTGGCATCTCCACCGTCGCCTCCAGCTTCCGCCGGTACGAGCTCGTCACGCCGGCGTCGGTAACGAGGAGCACGGCGGCAAAGAGCACCAGGACCACATGCAGGACGAGGAGGCCCAGGCGGCGGCGAGCCCCAAGAATGGTGCTCATCGCTTCCCCCTCTTCTCTCTCAACTAACAAACTAAGTGGATGGAGATCAATCGTGTGACGCAGTCACTGAGCGGACCGTATAAATAGAACGATCGACTGAGACTAGCGCAGGTGAGGTCGATCGATCGATCTTGGTCAACACCCTCCCGTACCAAGCGGCAGGGCTACACAGATGATAGGCCATTGCTCTGCATTACGCATGCATGTATCGTCCGGCCCTCAAATCGATCTGCAAAAATCTCTGTCAGTTAGAGTGAGACACTAAACAATCCTTTTATGCCTCCTGCAGAGCTACAGATGCATTTTATGTGCTGAGGATTGTGTGCAAAATTTATTCCTAAATAAGTTCTTGCTCGTTTGCAAAGGGACCTTAGAATTATTTCTCCGGTTATTTCTATCTCTGTCTCTGGCTCTATCTCTGTCTTTATCTCTTCTCTACTCTCTATCTCTATCTACAATCTATACATCTATACAGAATAAAAAAAAACATGAAAGGGAGACTCTACCCGGCAGAACGACCTGCGTCACCCCACTTCTCCAGTTATTACTTATTACCCAATATACATGTTGTTACAGATTACTTGGATCCCTTGCAGCATCAGTTACAATCCTTTCAGACACAATTCTCTCTGCCATTCTGAATGGATGTGCTAGTTCTGAGGAGCTGTAGATTTGGAGTACTGGAATTTTTTCATCTCAATCAAAATATTCTAGAATGGCTAGACGCTATTCTGTATTTTTTTTCCTGGTAGCTCTTTGGAAACTCTCTTCTCCTTTTCAGTAAAAACCACTGGTTGCCTGATCTCTGCTGGTAAATTAAAAAAATACGTCAAAGTTTAGTTTGGTAAAACAAAATTATTTTAGTACTACTATAAGCTCTTTTTTATTTTTCTGAACCTGCACTTGTAGGATATATATAAATTGTTTTGTATTTTTTTCACGAGTTATGTCACATTTGTCTCCCTAGGATCTGTATCTACTACACCTATAAGGGTATCCCCCACTAGGGGTTTATTTTAGAGTTCTCAGCCTTCTGATTGGTTCCCGTCACTGGTAACTCCCCGTCGGTCCTGCCTTTACCTCGGCCTTATCCCCTTCCGCAATGGCCACAGCTGCGCGTCCTTCTCTCCTTCCTCTCTTCCCCTCCCATTTTCCCGTAACGAGGCGCTGGTATTTTTTATTTTTTTTTGACAAGGGAGGCGCTGGTATGAACTCAGGGTAACGCACACCGCCGAAACATGTGCATGCAACGTGTTGAATTGGCAATCACACCAGAATACTAGTGGATGCAACGCTTGGATTGACCATGCATGCAAGGTTTTGATTTTGAGTAGTTAATTGCCTCGGTATCCGGCCGCGTACGCCACACATCTCGACCGAATGGAAAAAAACGCATGTACGCCACTTATAACGGACTGACGGACTGGAGGGAGTAATAATGACGGTCATGCATCCGTTCGGTTCCGTGCAAAACAGCTCCGTCGCCCACCAGTACTCCAGCGTCACTTCTCTCACCGTCCGCCTCCTTTGGCCTTTCGATCCATGAACCGTCATGACCATGCCGGAGAGCAGTACGTACTCAACTATACTATGAATTCGCTGCCCACTCACAACTCCACCTCCAACTCTACTTGAATGCATGCATGATCATCAATTCGCCGCCGTGCCGACCCCATGTCTATTTATAAGCCTCAGCTCGCTCCTGAAGGTGAACTACCCTCCATCCACCGTCTTCTACTCCGGAACCACAAAGACGTCGAGCGTGCGCAAAAGCACTTGGCTTTGTTTGCAATGGTAGAGCAATGGAAGCGGTGGCACCACGCTCACGTCTGGCCGTTGTCGTTGCAGTGGCGACGGTGCTCCTCATCCTCGCGGCCGAGTGCTGGGGCGCTGTGACGGGGCTGAGCTTGTGCTACATCGAAATCTTGCTCTTCTTCGTCAACGGCGAGTCCTACATCAGGCCCGAGTGCTGCGTCGCCATCCACGGCGCCACGCGATATTGCTGGCCAGCCATGCTTGCCTCCGTCGGGTTCACCGCTGAGGCGCTAAGAGGAGGTCGACGTCCTTCGTGGCTTCTGCGACGACGAGGAGGCTGCTCACCAGCTTGGCACACTGCCGCCCGTGCCATCTCCCGGCCGGGGAGCCAGGCGGCTATAAGAGATCTGTGTGAGCAGCTAGCGTACCACGCCGGAGTGGAGATCGAATAATTTCAGCCTACGTATACGTGGTTTGGTAGAGGTTTTTGTACAAAAAATGTTACTTGCTCACTGCATCATATCGTATAACACCAAATGATTGGTTGTGTATGTGCCAACCTGCCACGACAATAAAAGTATAAAAGTGGGTGATCATAGTTCTCAAATTTTTTTCTTTTCGTTTCTGACCTGGAGAGTGAATCTAAGGAAAGTCGTGTGTGCAAAACCTGAAGTTTCAGTTTGAGTTTGGGTGCAGAAGTGATCATTGAATGGTGGTGTGATTTTTTTTTTTGTTTGAAATATGGCCATCGGCCTACTTAGTACAAACGTTAAGTTGTCTTGATGCTAGGTTTCCATGTCCCTCTAGATGTGTGCAGATGATAAGTGGTGATCAGTGGGAGCAATCTGTCATTCTAAATCTTAAATGGAAACTGTGGATTTGTCAGAAATCCTGCAGTTCGACCATGTTTATGATGCTTTTAATATTCTGTATTGGACAAAACGCATGGACAGAATTCAGATGATGAAGTTATCAATTTTGTAGTACGTGCTGAATTCCTGGAATCATGATAACACGCCATCATCCGAGGATTCCCTCCTCCAAAGCTAATTGTGATTAAAATTCTTAATGATTAAAATTAAAACCTCTAATAATTTCTCCTTCCTACCCGCAAAGAACGCTACGAAATCCTCCTAGTATTTAGTATAACAAGGTCTAAATATAGTGGCTGCATGTACATATATGGGCCTGAAATATCTAATTGTCCATTTTTTTGAGTTTATTAAGCGCAAACAATTGACCATTACCTTGAGTGCAAAATAATTGAAACAATCATTAGCTGTTGATCATTCTGATGTGCTGGGCTATCTGGACTTCTAGGAATGATTTGATCTTTAATGGCATCCCGGCATCAGTTGATAGAGCAAAGGAGGTTTTCAGAAAAGAAGTTCGGATTTTAACCCTAAGGGTTAAAGCGCAACAAGCTGTTTCTTTTGATCAATGGATCCAGAATTTGTTGTAATTTGTATTTCCTTCTTTACTTTTTTCTTTTCCTTCTTTGTTTCTTGAACCTTTTGTATGAGTCTGCTTACGGCTTTGCTTTTAATAAAAAGTCCTGTAGGGGCTCCGGCCCCTCCAGTTTCATCAAAAATATATATATATATATATATATATATATATATATATATATATAGGGTAAATTTTTCGTACACCCTAGGAGTAGTTACACCCATCTAGGTGCACATGTAAATCCTTCTCTCCCGCACACATGGCAGGTGCGATAGCGCTATCGTATTAGTATCTAGGAAATTCAACCGGTTTAAAAAACTATGTACACTGTTTTTTCGGATCTGATCTACTACCGTACTTCTGTTGGAATTATTTAAAGGGTTCCATTTTTCTTTTCATACGCCGCCATTTGCAGCAGGACCTCATCATGGCGGTGGCGGCGGCGGCCTCCTACCGGTGGCGCTCCTCGTCCATGACGTGGCTCGCTCGGATGGCGCGGCCCCAGTAGCGCTCGCGTGGATGGCGACCCTGATGGCGGCGACGCGGCCCACCATCTCCTCTCTTCCAGTTCCACACCCGCCTTCAGGCCCCACCGGAGTTCCGTCGAGCGAGACGCTTGGCCGCGCGAGCAGAGCAAGGACTCCACCGGCAAGGACTCGACAAATCAAGGCTGCTGAATCGAGGTATAGTCAGACACTCCCGTATCTTTCTGTTGGATACATACATTCATTCCAATCTAATTGATTGCATCTTGCAGATCTTGCATCTTCCCCTTAGCGGCTTATCTTGGTGCACGCCTGTCTCCAACGAACTGCTCACGCTGGCCGCGTGCACCGTCTTCCCTCGGCAGGTCACGTTGTAGGTCGTGTGCACAAGGCCGTGTGAATCGTCGTGCATCGTCTCCGCCCGGCCGGTGGAATAATTATGTATATCCATATTCACTTTTTGTTCTCTGTCCGGCCGGCGCACTGCGAACACGTATGTATGACTTACAGTAATCATGTATGTACTCATACTCCCTGTAAACATGTATGTACTAGTACTTTGCCAAAGTATACACAAGCGTATATTTTTGTCCCAAAAAACGCAGGTGAAAGTACATACTTTTATAAGCTAAACACTAAAATAATCCCTTGAGTATATGAATATACTCCTAAGTACTAGTATACAAATATACTCATTCTCTTAATGTATAAGCCCATGCATACTTTATTAAAGTATAGTATGTGGACATACTTCCTATAATATAATAAAAAAACAGTAGTACATATCTTTTTTTGACGATTAACAATAGTACAGGCATGTACCCATACTACTATACATTTAGGTACGTGCACATACTTCCTAATAAAATTCAATTGTATATGGATATACTATGAATGTATGCACATATACTCGGTATATTTGAGTACGGGAGTATGCTCATACACTAGCTCGTCGGGATTTCATTTTTCTCTTGAATACTCTAATTGGTGAAGTACGTACTAATACTATCATGTTAAAAAGTATGTAAGCATACTAACGTATGTACTGATACTCGTGTCAAAAAATATGTCCACATACTAGCAAATTATTTTTTTTCTCTCCTAAAAACTGCTGCATGCGTATACAGATTTACTCCCAAATATAAGTATGTGTCAATGCTATATTCATGGAGAGCGCATACTGCACCGTATAGATTAATATATCCACTTTGAAAAAAAACTGCAAACTATCGCCACAAAACAAGGAGGTGAACACGTCCGTTCTCTCCCTCAAGTGCCTAACCGCACGGGTTGGAGTATCAGCCGGTTAACCAAAGCCACAAGGATGGTAGTATATTCTGGGTGGGTGTAACTACTCCCGGGTATATATATATATATTTTTAAAAACCGTCCACAAAAATAGATTTCAAAGAACAGTTTTTAACCCGATACTCTACAAAAGACACGTCTTTCAATCGATGACATGTATTTTTAGATTTAAAAATCCTTTCTCAAAAGCAAATTTGATCGATCCTAAATTTCATATGTGCACCTCCTCAAAATAGTAGCCACGGGCCTAACGACTCTGTCATTGATAGGAGATAAGGATAAGATAGATTCAGGGACAGAGTCGATATGTACACTTTCAAAATTTGAAACTTTACTTAACTAAACACAAGATTATAGTCATCAGTCGACGACGTTGTCACTGAAGAGCTTGAACTTGCCAGCGTCGAGCGCTAGCTTCCGCACGGACGCCACGGCGCCGATGACCCCGACGCCGGTGAAGACGACCATTATGGCGACGTTGGCCAGGTACACGGGCGAGCGCTTGGGCGGCGCGAGCGCCATGTTGTACATGACGACGGGGAGGATGAAGTCGAGCGGAATGAATCCCACGGCGCCCACCACGCCGACGATGTCGCCGAAGAAGGGAAGCGCGGCGGCCACGAGCGCGCACGCCGCGACGTACCCCGTCCGGAGCGCGACCCGGGGCACCAGGTTCCGCCTCGAGAACCGGCCGTGCGCTGCGTCCGCCGAGTTCTTCTCCATGATCTCGTATGCCACCTGCGAGTACACCAGCGCGATGGCGAGGAGCTGGAGGAGCACGAGGACGACGGTGAGGCCCAGCAACCACGTCGGCGCCAGGGACGGGCCTTGGTCCGGCATCAGGCTCTGCAGGACGTTGGACTGCACCTGGTTGCCGAACGCCCAGTAGCCGGTGATGGCCGGGAGGTAGAAGGTGAAGAATACCACCGCGTAGCACAGCATCAGGGCCTTGGTCATCTTCCCGGCGGCTGGCGGTGCCAGCGTGGCCTGGATTTCTGGCAGGATGCCATTGCCGAAGACGGAGGCGAGGATGGATATGGAGAGGAATGTGTTGAAGGTCTTCTCCGACTTGGACGAGCTCAGCGAGTAGTCCTTGGTTGGTGGGTTGCTCGACGTGCCTGCTCGGATGCAGGCGGCCGAGACGAGGATGGTGTAGGCGAAGCTGAGGACGAGGGAGCCAAGGTTGATGTGGCGCAGCGAGTGGAACGACGGCAGCTGCGAGAGGAAGGCGAGCACCACGGCCACGATGATGACGAAATGGTACAGCTTCAGTGGGCCGTTCGGTGCCAGGTCAGAGTACATTATCTGCATGCATAAATATATGATAATATGATGTGCTGAAAGTATCAATCTTCAAAGTATATAGTGGTACTTGTCAAAAAATAGTATATAGTGGTACTAGAATCAAGGTATATAGATATAGTGCTAGTACTAGAATCGAGCCGTTTCCAGACACAGTTTATAGCTGATTTGACACAGAATCGTTCAAAACTATCAATCCTTCTTTCCTTCTAGCTAGCTTTGTAAGGTGACTGAATTCCCTTTGTTGGATGGAATAGAACCATGGAAGTCAAAAGACCAATCCTAGCTAGGTCGATCACCATCAGATGTTGCTAATATATATTGTGTGACTCCAAAGCAGCCAGTTCAAAGTCAACTCATCACTGAACCAGAAATATTGTTTTTTAAAAAAAATACATTATTTTTTGTTTTCTTTATTCATCCCTGAACTGCTAGCATAAACGGACAATAGAGAAATTAGATGACGGCAGAAAATTTTAAACTTGGTCCAAACTCAAAGGAAGAAGGAAACATGGATGTACTGATGAAACAGAAAAGGCCTACCTTGAGGCAGTCAGCGGCAAGCAAGATGCTCCCAGTGGTGACGCCGGCGTTGATGGCGGTCTGCACGCTCACCACCACGTAGAACACCCATCCCGATCCTGAGTTGAAGAAACAGATTAATCAGTCGATCACCGGCCGGCCGGACAGTCAGTAATTAACAGTCATCTCGATCGGCCGCTGCGTTCGTGCGTACCGAGGACGTCGGCGGCGAGCTCTCGGAAACGGATGTGGCGTCGCCCGGCGGCCTCACAGTGGTCGAGCACCCTGGACACGAGGTAGTAGGCGTAGAAGGTGACGGCGAAGACGACGGTGAGCGCGGCGAGGCCGAGCCCCCAGCCCATGCCGCGGAGCGCGTACGGCAGCGTGAGCACCGTCGGCCCCACGATGGCCGTCGTCAGGTGGAACCCCGCGTGCCACCACGTCCCTGCGCCGGCGAAGACGGACGGATCACCACCAGACAACAAGGTAAGCAAAGGTCGTCGGCAGCGAGCAAGCCAAGCACGTGCCACCGCGAAATCGGCGAGGTCGCCGACGACGTGAGATGGATCGAGAATTCTAGGATATGCAAGCAGGCTGCACCGCTGCGGGCAAGCAAGCGCACACCGTACGTACCTTTGGACTCGAGCACGAAGGCGGCGCCGGCGTCGGGAGCGGGCGTTGACTTATTGGTGCCCCGGTGGTGCGGGCCGATGCCGGCGCCCGCGCCCATGGCCTCGACGTCGAAGATCGCAGAGGACGGCGTGGCGGCGTGCCCCGTCGCGGGCGACAGCAGGAACGGCGTACCCCGGTGCTCGCCATGGCTTTGCCGAACCGCCGTTCTTGCAGGATCGGATCGGTGTGCGACTGATTCACTGTCGCAGCTGGGCCGCCATCGCTTCGTTCATCAATAGTCCTCTCGCAACCACGCACGCACGCATCGATTGATGGACCTACCCCCAACAAGCTAATAAGAATTGCTGGAGAAGACGGTGATGAACAGCTGCAGCAGCTGCAGGGTCCTCTCCTCGCACGGGCCGGCGAACCGGGAGAGATGGATGCGTCCACGTCTGCGCCTTAGGAGCCTGGCTGCTGACCTAGGAGAAGACAGATCGAAGAGGGAGAGGCAGGCTGGGGAGCGCGAGGCGTTGACCCTCGAGCGGTTTGACCTTGCTTGCATGTGCCGCCGTCGGTGGCCCCCACCCGATACATACAATGCTTACAGATTCATTGCCTCAGCTTCGCTACCATACACCATCGCATGTTCCAGTCAAGCTGGAGGAGCATGTTGATAGTACAAATTTATACTAGCCAGAGACAGAGTGTACTCCCAGATTATACAACGAGCATTAACAGATGTATGACAATGAAAAAACTGTAGACACGAACAATTATCCATCTTCCAACAGCAGATCCTTCTTAATTCACTGCAATTTGCTTTGAGATAAATGATAGTTGATGCCTGGCTTTATCCACCAAAAGGTAGAATCAAGCCAATTATTATAAAGTTTAACCCGTAGGCCAGCAACCTCGCTGTAGAGCTCCTTCTCATAGCCAATTACAAAAAGAAACAAAAGAAAGTTTTGACTAAACATGACCAATGAACCTTATTTGATAGCCATCCTCTAGAACCAAAGAAATGCAAACTTGACATTTCTAGGCGTTGTCTTGTTTGGAGCAGTTTGTCCCGATGATTGTCGTGGCGCCGCGGTCTTTCCCATTGGCGAAACCCGTGGGTTCTACTAAAAGGACTTGCAAGAAAGATTTTGTCTACATTTCGCAAAAAACTACCTCATTGCTTGTTATACAAATTGCCCAAAGTAGAGATGAAGTTGTGGCTAACAACTCTGAACACCTCATATTCCAATCGTAAATATGTTTTAAACTTCTAAATTTTTAATAAACATTCCTATAGAGACTTCTCCTCTGCTTTGGCGTGGTGTCTTCTAGATCCTTTCCACGTTGGTACTTGTTCGAATATGCTCTTTATGCCAATTCTTTGTATCTTCTTTGGTTCTTTTCTGTTTCATCCTTGTAAAAGCATAGATTCACCAAAATCGTGGAATTTTAACGGTTTAACCCCTAAATCAATGTTGATATTCATTTTATACTTTTTTTTTTTTTATGTTTCGTTGTGATGAAAATGGTTGTTATCGCCCCCCATCTTCCCTACGTTAGTTCTCCACCATCTTAAGGATTGCTCTCAACCATTGATAAAGGTCGGTTTGATCCAAGGGCTCCAGTGCACCCTAGACCCCTATATAAGTCGACCTCCACCCCCTGGGCTAAAGGCCTCAATCACTATTTAATTCATCAAGTCATCAGATGCTCAATCCTTAGAGTTCCACCATAGTTAGGGCATAGTTATCTAGGCTAGTCAAATAAAATACATCAATCGGACTAAGGTGGTCTCTCTCGGATCAACATCTCGGTGGTGGAGGGTTGTAGAAACGCCGCGAGAAATTTGTCCATGTAGTATGCTTTTCTAGTTTGGACTAAATTTTTTTTGGTTAAGCGATTCTAAAAATAACGGTGCGGATGCGGTGCGGGCCCCACGGCGTCGTCCCCATCACCGGTAGGGTGGGGTCGCCTCGTGTCCGTCAGGTGGGCGTGGCGGTGAGGGGCGTGGCGTGGCGGCGGGGGCGTGGAAAATGGAGGGCCATCTTGTATTGTCATTTTTGCGAAAAATATCCTCTTTGTTTACAACATTATGAGTGAGTCGTGTCCCGGAGGGTGAGGCAATGATCCGAGTGTGCGTGCTCGCAAAAGCGTCGGCGCTGGGGTCGTTGTCCCCAAACGACCAAGATCTTCATTGCGGCGCGGAAGATGGAGAGCGATTTCTTTTTAGCTTCTCGTCGGTAGACGGCTATCGAGCATGGTGCCGGCCTACGAGGTTGGGTCCCAATCTCCGTGAGGTGATGGCAAAGGCACGGTGGGTGACGGCGGCTTCCTGCATCTAGCGTCCCGGCCTCCTTAATTAACCCTTGGGCGTGGTGGTGGTGATGATGGTCATGCCGGCGCCTAGAGATCGAAAAGTCACTACAAATTGCCGACAAGCGCGAGGACTCGCCTCCACCGCTCCATTCTCGTGTTCTCGGCCCGAGCGCGAGATCTCCACACCGAAGCAAGGCTCTCCGACTCTCCGCACGTAAAGACTCTCCGCGGTATAGTCATGATGGGATGCGGGTAGCTCGGTGTCTCCTCCAATGTTCCAATGTTGCAGTTTTCAAGCTTCAGGTTTTGTAGCCTGGTGATCTTCAAATTCGTTTTGCTTGCTTGTGACTTGAATTATTGATTAGTGATCAACTGACATTTTAGTTATTGGTCAACTAATGTAGCAACTAGAAGGGAAGATTGAGAATTTCACATGCACATTTAGACCGGAGGATCTCTATGGTATGGACCCTTCTTCAGAATAGAGATGTCAACAGAAACTTGCTTGTGGATCTTGTTTATGCTAAACCGAGTTGATCTCTAAGCATTCATTTTGCTGGTGATAGACAATATAATTTTGTTAGGAAAACCTGAGTTGTGTATGTGTACCTGAGCACTAGCCACTATTTTGTTTGCCCCAGTTAAACATAGTATATTGGTCTAGTTAAGACACTCTTTTTGCTGGTTTAGGCTTTCATGTATGTAGGTTGATCAATGCATCTATCACTGCTTCTCTCATTGCATGTAAGTAGTTGCAAATCCACAAGCTTCATACATGATGGCAAATGGTTTCTTTTCTATGAGTAGGAAGAATAGTTACGTGTCTTGATGCTGAATTGTTTCTGTCCATTCATGGTCAGGGCCCAGTACAAATGTTGCAGTGCATCAACTTGCAATTTGACTCTGAAGAATTTGATAGATAGTTAGGGTGACATAGGAAGCCTCCAATGCAGTAGGCTATGATTCTTCTTCGTAGATATAGTGCAACAATGTTTTGTTCGACTAATAGCTGCTTCAACTATGACATCCTACTATCATTGATACCCAAAAGTCTAAAAAATGTTGATTGATAGACACACTAACCTTTTTTTGGAGTGCCACCTAAATACCTTACCTGATTGTAAAGAATATGATGTGTATCATCTGGTTCTCTTTTCCATGCAAAGAGGGGTGTAGGGGCAGGCGTTATGAATGGTGCCCACCTCATATATTAACCACGGATCTTTGAGTGAAACTCGGTGGTGGAGGGCTATCCGCCCAGGAAGGGTTTGCTTTATATCACGGCTTTACAAACTGGTACAAACAACGAGGAAGGCGTTAGAGGGAAACTTCCATCTGAGTAGAGAAAGCACGAGGTTAGGGCAATGTGCTTCTGATTCTTAGGAAGTCTACACCACCAGAACATGGCTGAGTATTGGCATGCTAGCAGTAGTCTCTGAAGGCTTGGTTAGTTGAGTAGAGCCAACCGCTCTGCCCAGCTAAGAAGGGTTGCTCTCAAGCGGACAAGTAACGATCAGCTCTTGCTACCAGATATCGAATGTTGTGACGCGCAATTTAGTATTGGAAATCGCGGCGCCCAAGTATGTTTGAGGGAAGGACTCTGATTTACATTGTAGAGTTTCCACTAGCCCCGTAATTTGTCACTCTCAACATTCATTGGAATCAAGGAGCTTTTGTTGAAATTGATCCTCTCGGCCAAGCCGAATCGATCCAACAAATTGTTTCGGTCGGGTGACGTTCGTTCCCCAGCTTTTGAGTATGAGTAGTGTGTCGTGAGCGTATTGCAGCATTGTGTAGGGAGCATCCGTAATGGGGTGCCGGACAGAGCCATCCGTAATGGGGTGCTGAATTTCCCTTGGACATCTAGAAGGAATAAAATGAAGGATTGATACTTCGAATGATTATGTGTCAAATCAGCTATATAAATTGTGTCTGAAAATGGCTTGATTCTAGTTGTACTATATGTTCCAATGAAAATGAACCCAAGTTTTCTTTATCTCACTGCATCCTTTACGCACATCATATCATATATTTATGCATGCGGATAATGTACTCGACCGCACCGAACGGCCCACTAAAGTTGTATCATTTCATCGTCGTCT
Source organism: Hyparrhenia diplandra (assembly GCA_015847255.1). NCBI lineage: Eukaryota > Viridiplantae > Streptophyta > Magnoliopsida > Poales > Poaceae > Hyparrhenia > Hyparrhenia diplandra. The sequence goes on along the minus strand of JADLZK010012543.1, from coordinate 56 downwards.
TGGCTATGGTGCTGGCCTTCCACTCGTAGTTGTCGCCGTTCCACTTGCTACCCTTC